>JAQZBX010024266.1:0-30294 GCA_029593785.1 Cabassous unicinctus
ACCTGGGATCGAATCCAGGACCCTGTACATGGGAAGCAGGCGCTCAACCACTGAGCTACATCGGCTCCCCTCTTCTTTCTTTTTTATACAAATATCATTGGGAATTGAAACACCCCCCCTTCAAAAGACGTGTTCTTAATCGTCTTAATCTTCATTCATATTCCCGTGGGAGTGAATCCATGTGTACATAGGACCTTTTGAAAGTGTTCTTGTTAGGTAAGGTGCAGCCAAATTGAATCAGGGTCGGTCTTAATCTATATTACCAGTAGCCTTCTAAGAGAGGAAATTCAGATGCAGTCAGAAAAAGTCACAGAAAGAAGCTCAAAGCCAGCAGAAATCCAAAGAGCAGACACAAAGTGACAGAGGGACGTCCATGTGACCCAGGACTGCCGTTCCTGGAAGGCTGACTCTTAGAGAAAGCATGGCCTTGCCAAGATCCTAGTTTCAGACTTTTAGCATCCAGAACTGTGAGAGAATACATTTCTGTTGTTTTAAAGCACTTTTTCTGTGGTATATTATTTCAGCAGCTTTAGGAAACTAATAGTGTTGTGTAGGTTTACCATCACATATTTTAAACTAGTCCTTTACTGATAGACATTTTTAAGCATTTTTAATATTTTGCTACCTTAAACAATTGTGTATTAAATACTCTAGTGCAGACATCATTTGGCGCAAGTGTATCTATAGGGAATAATTCCTAAGAATAGAATTTTTAATTGAAGTATATTTAATTTTATAATCGATTTACATTGCCAAATTGCTGTTTAATAATGATCGTACCGATTTTCAGTATGATCAGCAAAGTTTAAGAGATTTCTTTTTTACTTTTACAATTAAACTACCTGGCCAAATTTTCAAATTTTTGCTTTTCTTTTAATCTGGTAGGTGTTAATGGCACCTTACTTATTGGGCTAACTTACATCTCTCTAATTATTTGTGAATTTGTACATCTTTTTTGCTGTTTAAGTAATATTTGTTATATTTGGGTTTTTTTTGGTTGTTGGTAATATCTGTTACTCATCTTTTCTTAATTTTTCTATTACATTGCTATATTAATTATTATTGCCTGGTAGAAGCTTTTTTATAAGAGAGAAATTCATTCTATGTCTGTGATATGATTTTCAATGATAATGTATTAGTCAGCCAGAGGGGTGCTGATGCAGAGTACCAGAAATCTGTTGGCTTTTATAAAGGGTATTTATTTGGGGTAGAAGCTTACAGTTACCAGGCCATAAAGCAAAAGTTACTTCCCCCATCAAAGTCTGTTGCCACTTATTGGAGCAAGATGGCTGTTGATGCCTGTAAGGGATCGGGCTTCCTGGATCCCTCTCTTCCCAGGGCTCTGTTGTCTCCACAAGACCAGCTGTAGACTATCAGGATAACTGGTCTCTCTCTTCCCGGAGCCTCTGCTGTGTCTAATGGAGCCTTCTCTCTTTCCTCACGTATCTGCTTCTCTGTGTGTTTACTTCCAGGGCTCCAGGATCAAGACTCCAACTAACTCATCCACCTTACTGATTTCTTTGTGAGAAAACAATGTCCTACTGACATGGCCCAATCAAAACCTTAATCATAATTTAATCAAGTAAGAGTGAAACCTCTGAATCCAATACAATCTAATGTACCTAGAGGAACAGACCAATTTACAAACTTAATCTAATATATATTTTTGAAATTCATAAATAATATCAAACTGCTACAGATACTTTTCCTTTTTAGTGTTTATCTTTTGACTTGATTATAGAGATGTCTCACACAGAAATTGTTGATGCCTATGCATTGCAATATTTCAATCTGTTTTTTATGGCTCCTGTGTTTTCTGTCATTTTATCATTCTACTTTATAAAAGATTTATTCTTAACACTCTTTGTTTTTTTATGTTAAATCTTTGATCCATTTGGAACTATTGATATATGTAAAATACTAAGTACAGATACATGTATTTTGCACAGGTTTTCTAATACCACTGAACAATCCATAGTTTCCTAACTGATGTGAGGTTTACCTTAATGATATATAAAATTCTTATAGTTGTTTGGGTCTGTTTCCTGATTTTCCTATTCCATTTCATGTTTCTAATTATTTATTCAATACCACTTTGTTTTAATCACTATTAAACTGTTTTAACATATATTAAACCATATCACCTCACATTGCTGCTTTTTGACAGAACTTCCCAAATATTCTTCTTGATTTATTTTCCATATGAAATTTAGAATTCTTTTGTGTGGTTTCAAAACCAGAGTAAATAAAACAATTATCTTGAAATTATGTTTTTAGATTTCATTACAGTTGTAAAAATAACTTTAGGAAATTGATACTTTTAAGTTGTTAAACCATCTGGTCTAAGAAGCAGTTATAACTTTTCAGGTTTTCATGTCTGTCTTTTATAATGTCCTTCAAAAAATTAGATTTATTTTTCCATATAGTTATTGAACAATTCTTTGAAAATTGTCTCTAGCTATTTTATTTTTTGTTGCTATTACATATGGAGCTTCTTTCATTATATCAACTCACGAGCTGATGTTATTTTTGTGTAGGTAAGCTATTGATTTACGATTTTGAAAAATGTCTATATTTAATTCTCTCAAAATTTGGTGTGATTTTTCAAATGATTTTCTTACCAGAACACTCTGGGTTTCTAGGTTCTTGGCTGTATCAGAAGAAAGAATTCAGAGATGTGTCAGTTTAATGAGGCAAGTAGAAGGGTTTATAGAGAAAGGAAGAAAAGTAAAAGTACAAACCTGAGACATGGGTGGGGCCTGCTACAGGCTGAGACGCACGTGGAGCCCCAGAGTAGGTCTTTTTAAAGCCTTTACTTCTCCCCTTTCCCACATTATGGAGGGATTTCAGCTATTTGCTGTCCTGATTGGTTGCCTTGGTACTTTCACCTGTCAGCTTTCGGGGAACCAATGGGGAGGCCTATCTGGAATAATCTGGTACCTCTTTTGAGCGCAGGAGTTTCAAATGGGACCTGGTGAGCAGGGTCTTGGTGGGCTTTTCAACTGTAAGAGTTACAGCTTTGTTTTCAAGTGGCTGCTTTCCCTCAGAGTGTTCCGGGGCAGGGTCTCTTTCTATGTTCTGACCAGCGGCCTTCCCTATAGTTTTCTATACTAACCTTCCTCAATTCTTTTGGGAAAAAAAAAAAATCAATTAATTATATCATTTGAAAATACTTGCCAAAAACTGTGAAGGGTCTAGTATTTTACCTTATTTAGATGTTAACAAGTTAACTTTGAATGTTGGCAGAAGACACTAGACTTCTGGGTCAGAGACAAAGGACTTTGTTACTTACATCACAGCCGGCATGGTCTTGTTAGTTTCTCTCTCCCTTCTCACTTTAGGGGTGATTCAGAGCAGCCCAGGTAGATGTTGCCTATGTAGGGGGTCTGGGTCATAGTTCATGAACCCAGACCATAGGAAACCAAATCTAGGACCCCAGGACTAGGAAGAAGCACAAGAGGTGTCTGGGACGCAAAAGTGGGGCATTGATCCTCCAGCCACGCAAGTGCTGGCTTCGCACTTTCAAGAACTTTCAGAGTGAGGAGACTTAAAAGAAATGTTCTAACGTGGAAACACTCTTGTAGTCCTGGAAAAGGCTCCACTTTGTCATGGTATAGATTTCTTTTAAAATGTTGCTGGATTTGTCTGAATTTGGTACTTTTAGGATATTCACTCTATAATTGAGTACTTAAGATTGTAAAACCCAGATTGGTATCTTTTTTTATTATGTTTTTCCAGGATGATCAGGAAAGAACTATCCTGGTCTCAATGATTTCCTAAAACAATGAGAGGTGATGATGAGATTGCAAGCTAAGATAATATAAATCTATCCATACATAAAATCAATTTAATATTTTTGTAGCAGACTTTAGTTGAAGTTTATTAGAATATAATCAGTAATACAACACTTAGTATGTACTATTGCTTATAAAATTAAATATAAAACAAATACTAAACAATACATCCCAAACTAGGAATGAGCCTTGATTTAAATATACAGAACTATTTATTTTTCTTCTGTAGGAGAATGTAAGAGTGAGGATAATTTGTTAACAGCGTATTGAGTTTTTTTGTTTATTTTGTTTTGTTTTGTTTTGAATGGGAGAAAAATTACAAATTCTTGATTAAAATATTTTTTCCCAAACCGTAATGACATTTTACTGGAACTTTTTATTTATAAGGGTATAAAATGTATCCTTCATTGCCTTTAATTACAAGTTTTAAAGAAAGATTTCAAAGTACCAGAAAGTTTATAAATAAAGTTGATAGATGAACCTTTTCATACTATTTTTAACAAGTCTGTAATTTGATTTCCTCTCAAAAAACAAATAAGGAAAACATACAAATATTTACCCCACAAATGAATGTTATCATCTCCTTTTTCAAAAATTTTAGTCAAACCCAACATAGTTTTCCTTAGAGAAGACCATAAAGTGAGAGTAAAGTCATATTCCCAGTTGCTCAATCTAGTGGTTGTTTAACAGAAATTCATCAGCTTATCTCTATTACCATAAAGTCAAAGAAAGACACTTTAACTGAACAAGTGTCCTAATAATATGGAAATTTAGAAACTGAAGTCATTACTCTGAATAGTGCTTGGAAACAAACTGGTAACAAGTGGACAGCATTTTTCACTGATATAATAAGTGCTTTGCAATGCATGCTTTTTATCTGTTCCTTGTTATCTGAGTTGAGTATAATTCACACTAAGGAAATCAAGGTGATGGGTTTAATTTCCCCACATGCTATAAGAATCATTTCTCCACTCAGTGTAATAATACTAGCAAATTCACTGGATATGTGAAACTGTAATGCATTCATCAAACATTAACTTAATAGTAGTAGTATTAGTAGAGGTGGTAGATGTGATGGTGGTGCTAGTACTAGATTACAAATGTATTTAGACCAGAGGGTCATAGGATGCAGATACAATGTTGATTGGATGCAGATGCTGGGATGGAGAGGGGGAGGGGATGAGCACTAATTTGCAAAACAATATAAAATGCATATCATATCACTCCAGGTACTGTATGAAGTGGTAAATGATATAGGATCAAAGATAAGTTTAAAACATAATCTTGGAATTTCTGAAATCTGTTGTTCAGTTAGGAAGATGTGATGAATGAAGAGGAAGTATTTGAAGAATCATCAGAAGCTCAGTGTTGCTACATAAGTACAATATAAATTGTTTGTAAATGTAAAATGATATCTGAAGTAACTTTAAAAAGAAAAGGTGAAATCTGACTTTTATGAAAATTTTGGTTTGTAAATAATGTTTAAGACATGATTTAAAATGGAGGAATTTGGTGTGTGGAAATATACATTTCTGACTATGCACCAAAACCAAATAACAAGTATTTGTATGTGTTTCAAATAGTTAGTGGATTGCTCTGAGCACTGAAAAGCAACATGAGTAAATTAAATTCAAGGGAATTCAGCTTGCAAAAATATTGGGAAGTTAGTAATTTCCCAAAATTGTGTAGCATGTGTCATCAATATTTTTCTACATTTGGTTATTTATAAAATCTATTTTTGCCAGAGTATACAAAATAAATTGAGCCATTAACAGTCTATCTATATGTACAGTTTACATTTTAAAAACTTAATCCAATTTATATGGCACATAAATGTATACATATTGTATTGTCAGGCATACCACACAATACCCTCATGAATAGTAAATGGTTCCCCCTCACCCAAGGTATATGGATTTCCTAAAGTTCCCTCACATACATAAACACCTCATAAAACCAGCATGATCTGACTGTGCAAATGTTTTTTAAAAATAACTTGATAATAATAGTTAACTGCTTAACAAAGCTGTATTATGTTGCTTATGTTTTGCCAATGGAGATAGATGCATCATTGTGACTGAGCTTAGAATATTGTTCAAATTTAAAGCGTAAAAATACAACATAATCTAAATAAAATTAAATATAAGATTTCTTTAGATTATGACAAAATGTGCTATGATTTCTTGGCCCTTATTGGAAACAATTAATGTAGGTGTATAGCTAGATTAATAGAAATAGTAATTTTTTGCTTCTCTAACTGTAAATATACACTAACATTATACTTTAAAAAGAAAAAAGGAAGAAAAATAAATCCAGCATGCTTATAAAAGGACTTCCTACATAATGACCATAATTGGACATGAATACTTGAGCTATGCCTTCACTATTTTCTATTAAGCAGGCAATTGGATTATTTTGTGTGACAGATCTATTTCCTGACACACAGCCTGTATCACATGAACAGCCCATTTAGTGTCCAGAAACTATATGATGTACTAACAGAGCATTTATATATACATATATATCAAACTTAGTCATAAGGTTAAAATGTACAATACTACAATAGTAAGTAAACTCCACCTAAATAATGACAAAATGCAATCATGTGAGTAGTGAATAGGCCAATACTGCTTACAAGACAGTAATAGTAGTGTTAGAGAAGTAATGCTGCCAGAGAGGAAAAAATTAATTTAAGTGGAACCAAGTATCGTAGAATTAGGTACACTGGAAGAATGCACGGAAGAATACAACTTGAGCTAGTGATAACAATTTTAGGTAATATCTACTAGATAATGGAGTTTATTATACAACTTCTAATAGAAAGCCTTGCTGAATGCTGTTAAAAGCCATTTAAGCTGAAAGATGATGATTGTATGTCATCATGCCTTCTATTGGATTTGAGGGAGGTAAAAAATAACCAGCAAAACATTGCATTTTCAATGAGAAAACAGACAGGGAGACAATCCTTAGACATCTGCATTTAGATAGCTTGCCCAGCATTTAAATTCTCTGTCACTTAAGCTCTTTCCACATTTGCATTCATACATTGAGAGCTAAGGGTTTTGGTTTTATGGAAATCACAATAATGTAGGATTTATCATGTTACTTTGCACATTAAACAATAAGTAAATACTAATAACAGTTTAAAACATTTTAGGACTTAATAGTCTTTATCAGCAGGTGATAATTAAAAATAAAACTTTATTTTATTGCATTTACATTACATGCTGACTCACTAAATTTAAGTTAATTTGCAAGTTTTTCAGGCATAGATTGAAGAATCTTGGTTTGAACCCCAAATTAGAATATAATGTTTCCCAAAGCCAGTGGTTCTCAAATTTTGCTGAATAGTGGAATCACCCAGTGATGAGAGAGCAAGGAGGAGTCTTTACAAACTATTAATCTCTGACTTACCTTCAGACATACAAATTTAAATAGTATGGAGTATGACACGGTCATCCTAAGTATGAAAGATTTGTAGGTGATTAGATTTCAGTGTTCAGTATGAAGATCAGGAACCACTTCATAAAGTCCTAATCCTTTTCAAAGGTCTGTTTGGTAACCACTTGAAAGAATTGACAAGTGAGAGAAATGCTTATTATTATTTTTTTAATTACTTTCAAATTATACTTTGAAGATGACTCTGCCTTCCTGAAATCCCATAAATAAATCATCCCAAATGGGAGATTTAAAGGAATCTATGACACAATTCCTGTCTGTGACCCCTATTTGGCCTTGCCTACCTTGATTAACCGGGATTAAGCTCCTATATATGGTGTAATTTATTCTAGCTAAATCTCAAAGATTTCTCATCCTTGCCCAACATCGTGACCAGAAGTAGAGATGATGGAAAGATAGAAACTAATAACCATTGAGCACACCACTGTGTGTCCTCTGTCTCATATTGTTCTCAAATCAACATCAAGTATTACAAATAAATTCCAGCCATGTGACAGATGAGGACTGGATGTTTGGAAGAGCCATCTTGAGCAAAGTAATGTCTGAGGCAGGATTCATAAATAGTTATGCCTGACTCAAAAACATTTGCTGTTTCCAAGTTGTCAGATTTTCATTTTAGTCCTTTCCGGGAAACAATAAAGTAACAAAAGATTGAGAGTCAGGAAGGAAAAGAGAATGTTCTGGTCAATGGTTGTATTAAAAGCATAGGATAGTTGGGTTTCATATGTAGTCAAGCACATATGGGTGAGAATAAATATACAAATAGATGGGCTTGATTGATACATTGCCTCTTAACCAATGTCTTAACACTGTCCTTGACAGCAACATCCAAATTTGTGCAACTGCTAATATAAATGAAATCTAGTGGGGTAAATAAATCGCCATATATGTTATGGATTGCCTTGTAGACATGGATTTATCATATTATTCTTTATATACAACATTCTATCATATTCCAAATGAAACAGGTCACTAAGTTATAAATTATTGCTGGTTTATTTTAATTTACTAAATCCTATGTTATTTCCTATATGAAAAAAATCTAAACTTCATCCTATAAAAGAAATGAAAGCCTTTTACAATCTGATTTCAAACTACCTTTTAAAGCATGTCCAGACTGTATATTTTCCTAATACACTATGAACTTGCATATCTCTGCTCACCATAACATTTTCTACTGTCCCCTCTCCATCTCAGCTCAGAGAGTTAATGTTCATCTTTCCTAAGTGCAAATGTTAATTCTGCTAATTTTTCCAGGTCAAGGCAGCATTAACTACTGCCTTCCCATCATCCCCTCACCCCACTCTCTTTGCTTAAATGAGTGTTATGCTGGTTTTGGCTGCGAACTATTCAAGCCCAAACGCCTTGACATTAGAAAGCCTGCCTGGAAATCCTGGCTCAGCAAGTTATTAGTTTCTTGACCTTGTCCAAATACTTCACCTCAGTAAAATGTATTTTTCTCATTCAAAAATGAGAGTTTGTATTTCATAAAGATGTTGCCAAAAGTAAATAAGTTGAGGTTTATAAAGTGCATGTAGCCTTGTGCAGAGTAAACACATGATATCAGTTTAATATTTTTATTAATTCTTTGGCGAAGTCAACCTTTTCAGTATTACCTCATTATATATTCTATTACTTATAAATTACATGTAAAATGTCTGAATTTAGTTAAAACTTTTTGTATCTATATTTTCAATTTCTTCATCTGTTGGAAGGAAATGAATTTCACAGTTTTAGCCTCTCCTTCAATCACAAAGAGATTATCTGTTTTTCCAATAATGGGTGATTTTGAACAAACTCAGGTTTGCCCTATCAATCACCCTTTCATTCATTCATTCACATAGTAAAATAAAAACCCTGCTGTCCTTTCCAAGTTCTACAACATTTCTAAACTGAAACAACTCCTTCACTCATGGACAGAATTCAGACTTTCTGTTTTACTGACTGCTTAATTCCTGCAAAATTAAGCCACCTGTATATTTAGTACAACACTCATTAACTCAATTTGGGTATACTGCAGACTGTAAGTGCCTATGTAAATAGTGAGTACGCATTTGTCCAAAATGTTTTCCAGCAGAATATTTTGCATTCTATGAATACTTTTAACTGACCTGTGGGTTGATTGTCATTTAATAGTCAGCAAAAAATAAATAAATAAATAAATAATGGTAGCATAAAATAAAAACCCAAAAAAGGAGGAAGCAGCAAACAAAATTAGCCAGAAATAATGAAAAAAATTGTATGGAATCTGGAAATTCAATTTTTGGAATGTCATCTCATCACATTCTCTCTAAGGACTAAAATAAAAATTTATCATGATACTATCTCCACTTTCCTTTGATCAATTTGAATATAATGAAACATAATCTTTGGTTACACAAAGATACACAAACAAATGGAAGTACTTATAAATAATAATTCTGCGATTTCATGATCTAGGTTTATCAACATATTGCTAAATTATCTCATTTGTTCTGGCCTTTTAGAAGAAATGTATCCCACATGTAAAATAACTGTTGATTGCCTTACATTTCAAGAATTTTTAAGAGCCATACAGGTTATATTCCTCTGAATTTTCCCTTAATACCCAAACTATCTTTAACGATTTAAAAGTATTTTATTATATAACAAAGTGGCCATATGCATCCATTTGCATTCCACAGTTTTCCCCAAATTTGATTGAAATGGTAATCTTTCACAGTTTCCTACATCAAAGAAAACAAAATGCACCACTTTTTCCTGTATCAAACATATTGACTTTCATAATCTATTAATGTTGTCTTCAGAAAACCATTCATAAGCTACACATTCAAAATTATCTACACTTTGCTTCTTTGGAGAACTAAAGTGCAATCTGTACAAGAAGGACAATCATAATATTCCCACATTAAAGATCTATTTTGTAGATTTCCTTTCAAAATATGAAATCAGCATTCTTATCAATTTGTAAACTGAATTTCTAAATTGAATATTTTGCATAGTGATCAGGATTATTTGCAGCAGAGCTACTCTAAAATTAAGTAGAGTCTTATCCACTAAACTATTTCATACTTTGGATACAACTATTTAAATATTACTTCAAATATATGGTTGATAACATGCAATTCCAGGAAAAAAAACTGTACTTGGTATAACTTCATTACATATCCTAGGCTCTTAGAATCAGAGCAATTAGGACAGGGTTATTGAAAACTAATTCCAGTCACAATTAGTATAAACTAACATTGTGCCAGAGACCTTCCCATTTTTAACTTAGATTCAAACAATTTGGCAATCCTGGGTGTATGCTCTTCTGCCACAACAATCAGGAAAGCAGCATATTTTACAGTGATCATATGAGCTTACAATCTCATTGTAGGAACGTGGTCAAAACTAAAAAAGAATATCACTTATTACTGACTGAGGTAATAATACCTCATTACCAAATATGGTAAAAACATAGATTGCTGACATCCTACAACATCTAAAAAACTATATCAATCAAACAAACAATCAAACATTCTATCTGGCAATGCAAACTATTAGCTCAGTTTTCTTTCATTATCTGTGAAATTGATTCCAAACTCCTATTCTGGTCCTCTCACACATTTTAAATCACACTAATCATTGTTTCATTACTCATTTTACCACATCTTTGTTAATTCACTTCCTCTCTTATCTTCTAATCTTATTTCCACTATGGACAGCTACATACTTTGAATGCATCTTATATCTGGGCACAGTAGAACAAGGAACTGCTTCAGGTTGCATTTCTCTGTGTTGATGCTTTGATAGATTTTTTCTTTTAATTGGGCTTGAGGCTTGAAAATCTCTATTCTAAACCTCAGCGCCCTATATTTATCTTGATTCAGAATTGACAAGAATTTCTAAATATAGTTGCAGAATCCTGGCCCTAACTCTGTGTTTATTTATTTTTTTAGTAGTATTTCCTTTTATTTTAAAAAAGTATATAAATAAAAGTCACCCTTTTTTCATATTATTCAATATTAGATTCAAATGAAAACCACAGTGAGAAGCCACTACTCACTTATTAGAATGTTAAAAATATGTATCCAAATCTAAAACAAAAACAGAAATAGCAAACTCTTGTGAGGATGTAGAGCAACTGAAACTCTCAAAAACATTACTGCTGGAAATGCAAAATGGTAAGTCCCTTTGGAAAACAGTTCGGCATTCACATGCCACTCCTAGATATTTAACTGAAAACAGAATCTTGCATGTGAAGGTTATAGTGGTTTTGAAAATTTGTAAAAAAACAAAACAAAACAAAATGATAAAATCCCAGTGTTCTTCCATATGCAATTGAATAAACAATCTCAGTTACATCTATTCAATAAAATACTAGTTATCAATTACATGAACAAATTGCTTTACATTCGACCATGTAGATGAACCTCAAATCTATCATATGAAATGAAAGAAACCAGACTCAAAAGATGGCTTGATTTATGATTTCATTTATATCACATTCTGTAAAAAATATAACTAGAGAGACAGGAAACAGTTTACCAACTGCTAGGTAGAGGATTCAATGAGTAATAAAAGACAGAGGGGCATTTTGGGGTGTTATAACAAATCTGTATCTTGATTTTAGTTGTTACACAGTTGTATTATTTTGTCAAAACTTTCAGAACATGTTTTTTTTTTTTGGGCATACCAAAAGATGAATTTTATCATATGTCAATTACACTTTAATAATAAAATAGCTTTCTAGAGAAACAAAACCAAAAAATGGTTAAAAGCATTAAAAAAATGATAATCATGCAAAACATTTACTTATTCATAACAGTGCTGTACATATTCTTAAATACATACACACTTTTTAAGGAAAACCATTGTGCTGTTAAAAACCATTATAATACTAGTAACACAAGTAAAATATTACTTGTTTTTTCATCACTTTTAGAAATATCATTCCCTTTAAGGGGTTTTTTGTCACTTTTCAGAAAAGTTTAGGTTATAGAATAGGCTTCCTCACAGTTAGACTTCAATAGATCCTCCAAATTTAAGTTATCATTGCGCACATCTGTCTTTCACAATTGCGTGAAGCTCAAATAAAACCATATCTCAGCATGTAGGTAATGATAATGACTTCATTGATGGTAAGTTCACAATTAAGACTTGGGTTTACAAAGGAGCAGAGACTATGACATTCTTCCCCATAGGCTAAATATTTGTCCCAAGTTGTCAAGATGATTTTTAAGGCTACAGTGCCATATATTTATGATGTCTAGCTGTCAGCCCTGAATCTGCATGCCTCCTTCTCCTCCCTTACTGTTTTTAATTCTCAATAACAGAGGAATGCATTTTTCATTGTGTTTTTTAATTCTATCAACTCTAGATAGGCTAATGATGAATCATAAAGTTTGTGAGCAGTAAGCCACAGAGGCAATGATTTGTGTGACTTTTTTCTCAAGGGCTAATAATGATGACCAGGAAATATTCATAGAAATGTGTTTTGGCCCTGGAAAGTCTCTGAAACATCCCTTGTTAAGGTCTAATATATTTCCTGTCAATATAGTAAATGAAAAAGGGACTGTAATTTAAAAGTATTAGTATAAAATTTGACATAATTTGTATCTTTGGGCTGATGAACCCTCTAGATTATTGACACTTTTGGGGTGCCTTAGACAAATAGATACATATATTAATGTGGTTTCAGTTTGTTCTCTTCTTGTATATCATCATACCTGCCACAAGGGCCAGTTCTTGTTGCCTTTGATGTCTACTAACTTATTTTAAATAAGCTAACTGGATTGATTGGATGATTGTTAGTTGATAGTTTATTAATGTTTAAGACTTTTGAAGATATCCTTAAAATATCAAATGCTGAAAATGTTATAATTTACAAATAAATCATTAAGCACTAGATTAACATTGACCAGTCAAGTTGTATTTATTTTTTTTAATTAATTGTATTGACCACAAATTCTTTTATTATTATTTTGTATGTAATAATTTTTGCTATGCTTCTATTTATACCACAGGCTGGGTTATATTTTAACTGAATTTAATAGACATTTTTTGTAAACTTTTAATTCAACAAAGCTAAATAAAAAAAAAAGTATCACTTGAAAAATACCTTTAACACATTTTAGCATTTTCTTATATAAAGAGCTCTACACCTATATTAGTAAAAATTGGAGTTTAACTTTTTAAAATTTGTATGTGAAAATTGAAGAACATTTTGGAAACTTTATGTGACCTGTTATAAAATGCCCCCCTCCCCATATGGTAGAATATAAATCTTATTTTTCAAAATTTTATATGTATTAAAATTGTTTCAAAGGGATGAAATATTAAAAATCATTTCCTATAATCATAGTATTTGATTTTGAATATCTTTGGTCAAAAGCTTCAGAAATTCCTTTAAGAGAATTTTTCAAGCGTCTCTATTGCAACAATAGCTGATGAAAGCAAAGTATTTGAAATTTAATGATGAGTAAGTGAAGCAACATCTTCACCATCAGTCTCGAGTATTTATAAAAATAGGGAAGGCTTGTATTTTTTATTTATTAAAATGTACTATGTGCAGTTTGAATATCTAATGTTTATATCAACAACATTCTGATTCTTGAAATTTGCTGAATGTACAGTTTAGAATATCATGATAAATCTTGAATTGATTTGTTTCCATTTGGACTACACAACATGATAACATCAAAAAATTCTCCTCTCAGTATCAGCTTTTTCTGATACCCTTTACTATCTTTGAACAGTAAGAAAACATGTATTTGGAAAAACAAAAAACAAACTATCTCAATGGGATAGTTGGGAGGGGAGAGATGATAAAATAATCAAAAAACATTTCATAAAGCTAACTAAATTTACAGAGAATCTTTTTTTTGAAATTTTGTTGTGCTCCGTATAATTTCTTAATGAAGCTAAATTTTGCATCTCTGAAACGCTTGCATCTACCGGCCTAACTTTCTGAGGAAGCATGCCTTTAGCCAGGGGACCTGTGCCTCTTCCTGAAGGCTGGTAAACAGCACCTTCATTTCTGAACAATATATTTTTAATTATTTTTTATGAAGCTGAAAGAAATGAAGTGACTGGAATAAATTGTGACCTACTTCTTTTAGCAGACTCTGTGTCATGAATACTGCATCCTTCTACTGGAGAGCAAGTTTAAAAATCGTCTGCATTTTGCATCGCCCAACAAATAAAACTGTTCCGTAATAAAGGCTTATTTTGGACCAATATATTAATATCCATTATTGAACAATATGGAACAACATTTAACATAATTAAATTGACAGTCATTAATTACATCAAAAAGGTAACTGTTATTTGATGTCATAGCCTTGGCAATATCGCTATCTGAAGTTCAATGCAGTTTTTATTCATGGCACTTTTACTTTGATTTTCTAATATGTTACTTTGAACCCTAAGAAGTAGCAGCTGTGACACTTATTACTTTTGACTACAAATAGCTTCAGAATTGATGGGAAAGCTGATTTAGACGGCACATTCAATAGAAAAACCCTTTTTAAGATGTCTTGGTGACAGAACTTAGTGACGAGGAATTCATGTGTCTTCCTACATGACATAAAACAGAATTCTCCATTGCAATTTTAACTTCCAGAGAAATTAAGACAGAATTAAAGATTATACATTGATCTCTAGCATAATCAAATTCAATGTAAAACTATCTCATATAATGAAATGTGTCAGAATAAATTTAATACTAACATTAAACATATTCACTTACAATTGGCAACAAAGTAAGAAAAGATGAAGACACAGATTCTGAAATTAAAATGGAAAATGAAAACCACGTAGATATTTATCAGCCGGAGGTAAAGTCAGAAGACACACACACACAAAAAAGAAATGACCAGTGTCCGTGTGAAGGGAGAAAAATCACTAGGGTTTAAATTAGGGCTACTATACAAGATGTTTATGTCTCTAAATAGTGATATGGATTCACTTGCTGAAACACTTAGGGTTATGGAATTATCATTTGTTTATTGCAGTGATTTTCCCAATCAAAACGTTTAGTATTCAGCTTAAGTAATTATAAATAAAATTAGTAGATAAAAGTCCTAATCATGTATTACTTTTAGGGACAACTAAAGTTTTTCTTCTGTTTTCAGATTATTTGAACACTGAATGGGGGGTGGGCTGCTAATCTCAATGGTGAGATTTAAAGTTCTATGTTTCTGAGTTTTCTTCTGCTTCTCCTCCTTCTTCTACTTCTCTGACTATAGACTATTTTAACTATTTTTATTGTTATTTTCAGAATGGTTTTAGCAATGAAATTGCGTTTAAGCCCCTATAGCTTTTGGTGATGGAGGTGATGGAGGAGGATGCGAGGGATTAAAACATCACACACACAAAAAAACCCAATAATATTATCAAATCGCTGAATACTGATTTAAAACTCTTGCATCAGACAAAATAAATAAATAAAATTAAACTTGCAGTCTAATTTAATTAAAATTATAGTAGCAGCAATAGTATGAGTAGCAGTAGTGGTAGAAGTAATAATAGAAGTAAGAGTAATCCTAGTAAAATAATGTGAAAAAAACCATAGCAGTAAGAATTCAGGGGAACAAATATTGATTTCATGGATTTAGAAAAGGCAAAGTAGGGAATTATTTGATCAATGATAAAATACAATTGCATTTAAACTTAATCAGTACAGTTAAACATATTTTTTAAGACAAAATATATTAAAATTTTTAACAAAGGGAACATGTATGGCTTCACAGTTTCTCTGCAATTGTATTTTTCTATAAAGTAAGAGCCAGAAAGCAACACAAGTTGTGTGATTTAGCATTATGCAAGAGTGTCTCCAAAACTGCTACATTGATTGGGGGTATCATCCAGGCATGGATCTAGTTTTCCCATCTCAACTTCAACAATATTTATTATTTTTTTGTAGAGTTCTTTGCATATATATTAGTTAAAAAATATTTGATGGCTAACATGTCTGCATATGGTTGTTATTATACTAGCATATGTGACAAAATACTACAGTAATATGCTTTATATCTCATGAAGGAGAATTAAAATATCATATAATTGAATATATGTAAAGAACAAAAGAACAGTCTGATTATTTTTTAGTATTATTCAATTTTAAATTAAAATTTATAGTTTTATTATAAAACTCATATATGCACAAATGCATGTGAGGAAATTAAAAATCCATGGTGTAGTGACATCCAACTGCCATTTTCCATGACTAAGTGAAGAGCCTTCTGAAAGTAAACTCACTCTCAAATTCAGACACACACTTTCTGACTCAAAGGGTGCCTTAGTGTTCAAAAGGGAGAGACAATGCTTAGCAAAACATCATTGTTGTCACTGTCTGACCTTCAACTGTGAACTAATGTGGAGATGGGGAGGTGAAAAATATGCAAAATTTGAAACTGCTTTTAAATTAAAACTCTGTTAGATATTTGATGGACACATCCTTACCTTCATAAAAAACACAATAGTAATATTTGCAAAAAAGAAGGATACTGTGTTCTTGCCACTGAAAAATCTAGAGCAGCCTGTCCAGAAAAAATACAATGTGAACCACACGTATAATTTTAAACTTTCTAGCAGACATATTAAAAAAATTTTGAAAGTTAAATTTTAATTATAAACTTTTAACCTAATATGTCTAAAATATTGTCAGTTCTAAATGTAATCAATGTAAGAATTAATGAGATATTTTATATCCTTGCTGTAATTCTAAGTTTTTAAACACTGGCATATATTTCACTCTTATAGCACATCTTAATTTGTAGCAACATTTCAAGTGCCCAGTAGCCACATGCGGCTAGTGGATATCGTCTTGAACAGTGCAGCTAACGAAAAAAACTGTCTGCCATTATTCATTATTTTAATAACCAAAACAAGCCAAAGTTGCATTGTTCTGCAAGAGACACTGTTTTCTGGTAGTGCATGAAAATTACATTAAGTGATAGTGTTATCCAGCAGAGTTTCCGGGCACAGGGGACACAGTGAATGCAGGAGAGATTGAGAGAAATATGGTTTAAAAAAAACTTTGTACATCTTGCTGGGGGCCTGCAAGATGCATTATGGGATGCCACAGGAATAATTCAAAAGAATTAGCAAACTACTGTAGGCCTTGATATCAGAAAGAGAATGAACCAAGACAACATGCACTATAACATTTGACAATAAACAGTGTTTACATTCTTTATAGTTCTTCCACACTCTATGCTTAGATAAACAGACTGGCATATATATAGGCAATTGACTATAGATGAGTATAAAATTATTTATATATATCCATTTTTGTAATAGTATAATATAAGCATTTTCCTATGGCATCAACGGATTTTTCAAAACACATTTTCTAATAGCTATAAAATTTTCTATTATGTCAATTTACTATAATTAATTTCACCCTACATTTAATAGAATTTCATCAGAATATTTCTTTCAAAACATGTCACAATTCAGCTATTTTAAGTTATTCCACTTAAAATGTCTCCTCCTTGGATTTAGTATAAAAGCCTTGTAAAGGACATGGCACTACATATACTGCCCCACCCCTGGGCTCTGCCACCCAATCTCTTTTTCTCTGTTATTATTTCCCACTGCTTCTCTCCTTCCTCCCTCTGCACCCATCACACTGGAATCCTTGCTATTCTTTGCAAATGTCAGACAAGCCCCTTCTAACAAAACCTAATAATCCTATTTAACACGAAGAAACTTGGCCTCAGAGAGAATGAGTATTTTGGCCTATTTCCTCAATGGATTTTATAATTCTTGCATCCAAGTCTTTTGATTCTAGGTCCAATATATTTTTCTTTGACTTGGGACCATGCTTCTTTTTTTTTTTAAATAAAAAAAATTATTTATTCTCCACCCGCACCTCATTGTTTAGCACTCACTGTCTGTGTGTTCTGCTGTGTCTGCTTGTCTTGTCTTTAGGTGGCACCGGGAACTAATCCTGAGAACTTCCAGAGTGGAGAGAGGTGCTCAGTCCCTTCCACCATCTCAGGTCCCTGTCTTTCTGCATCTCTTATTGTCTCTCTTCTGTGTCTCTTTTTGTTGTGTCATCTTGCTGCGCCAGCTCTCTGCATGGGCCAGAACCCCTGTGTAGGCCAGGTCTCCACTTGGGCCATCTCACTGCGTTGGCCAGCTTGCCTTTCACCAGGAGGCCCCGGAATCAAACCCTGGACCTCCTATATGGTAGACAGGAGCCCAATCACTTGAGCCACATCTGCTTCCCAGGATCTCAATATTTTAACTTGCACTCCCTTTTTCCCCTTTTTGTTGTTGTCCCTTTATAATATCACAAACTCCCAAACTTTAAAATATCTTCCCCACTTGGATTTTGCCCAAATTTGTGTCAGCAGCCACTGTCTTTTTTCCTGTATTTTAATTTAAACTACCAACTGTACCAAAATATGTTCACATGCATAGTTCCCATGACCACAACTGTACTCAACTTGGCTTCCAAGATACTTCTGACACATGATTATACATAAAGAATATTAATTGAGCATCTATATTTCAGGTACTATAATGGTTGATAGAGTAGTGAGAAAAACTGTTACTTTATAATTTCTCAATGAAATGGTGAATATATTCAGTTTTAGAATTTGAGATCTGAATGTGTCCTCAGGGAAATAGAGGAGTATAAAATGTCAATGTCTTCCAACCACGATCACATAATAAATACCTGCAGACATTAAAAAAAATTAGTCATGCCTGGGACCACCATCCAGAGTTTCTGATTTAATGGTTTTGGATTTGTTTTTTGTTTGGCCTTATATTTTCTATTTTTTGCTTGTTTTGTTTTAAGTTTCCTACATGAGACAAATGTGCTGACAAGGATGAGAATCACTGAATTTAAAAAAGTTTTAAAATAAGTAAAGGGTAATTCCTATTTTGGGTGACTAAACAATATTTTTGACATTAGCATAAATAGAAAATTCAAGAAAAAGAGTTAATTAGGGAGTGGTAATGGATACCTAAATAAGGACAAGTAAATAATGATAAAAATGGAAAGCTGGATTTTAGGTGTGCAATTGAAGACATGAAAAGCAGGGGAAAAAGATTAAAGGAAGATAGAGAAAAATAATAAGATTGACAGAATTAAGCTGATGATGTTATGAATAGAGAAAATAAGAAATATAGTAAAGAAAAGATATGAAATTTTTGGACATGCTATAGATTTTTAAATATGTACAGGTTACTGTCAGACATTAAAATTGAAATTGGTATCTTATTAAATATACAACAGATAAAAAACACACTGATGTAAGTAGCTACCCTTCACAGATGAGGGAGAAATACAAGCTTAGAAAGACTACCTTCCCAAACTACAGGATATAAATGATAAATAAGGACTCATTCAAATGTTTTCTGAATTTATTTCCAGTGCTCATTTCATATGGCTGATGCATGTAGAAAATCCAGGTGGAAGATACCCAAAACAGGTGGAAAAACTGTTATTTTAGAGTTCAGGTGCGAGAGATGGACAGTAACAATGTAGTTTGTTTCATTGTCAGTATGTAGGCAACAGTTAAAGGAATGGAAGTCCTAAGTACGCTGTGAGAGTGTGGACCGAGAAGAAAAAGACTAACTTGAATAGTGCCTGGCACATAGTGCTCAATATGTGTTAATCATTATTAATAGCATCAGAATTATTATCACTAACACTGCCATCCTCTTAGAATTAGAAAGAGGAAAAAAAGAAGAAAGTGAACATTTATAATATTTCTTAAGTTGCAAAAACACAAGGCACATATTGGACTGGATTTCTAATATTTAAGAAAGATATTCAGAACTAATATAGTTAAATAAGAACTAAGATACCTCCTAATCTATTAAAACCAGAGTAGCTTATTATTTTGCCCTTGCCTTTTATCTCAATGATTTACAATGAGCAGGAGAATATGTGATTATGGAAATCGTTCTTATTCACAGTCATAGTTGCACAAATTTGGCAGTGGCCACAGTGAGGTGTGCGACTGCCTGAGCAGTTTTCCAATAGACAGCTTAAACATGACAATATTGCTCATGAGAATATAGAACTCTCCAGCAATTCTGAAGGGTCTTCTGCAATCCCCTGCTTCACAAATGTGAAAACATCAAACTTATCCAAAAACATGGCTCTCCATGTTTTGTATTTACATATTCCATACATAAAAATTGCTATCATCAATAGAAAAGACCCAAACATTGAGTATTGTTTGATTTGGTATTGACCAAATGGATGTTGTCTGAGGAAACCTTGATTTTTATCCTTTTTTAAGTAGCTGGAAGATTTTAGCAGGTGATTTCACCTTGGGTTATAATTTCCCACAAAATGAACACTTTTTTCTTTTATGATTTTAATATTGATCACAAACTTAGTTTCCCTGTTTGATGTATTTTGTTATGCCCACATTTCTATAATTGTAACCTGTGCGGTATTAATAAACATTTCAGGGGGAAAAATTAGTCCAATCAAATAGCTAAAGATACACACATCAAAATATAAACTCCTCTTAGAAATTAAAGAAGCTAATACCCACAGAAGAGAATCTTTCATTATCTTTGCTCAGTTGAGAATTCTATACATATTTTTGAGCAAGGGCAATTTTGTTAAGATCATTTGCTAATATGTGTTCTTCGAACACATTGGGGATATGCTGTTTGACTATATATGTGAAACATAACAGTTGGGAATAAAACTGATTTTTAAGCATACATCCCTGTACCTCAGCACCAACTAGTACTGTGTCATATGCTTAAAATATTATTGCAGAGTAAAGCCATGAATGAAGGGACATTTACACTTATTGCTAAGGTCACATGGCTAGTAAAAGGCAGAGCTGGAAGTCAAATGTAGGTCAATTCTAACTCAGACTATAGAAGTTTCATTCTTAAACTGTGCTATGAAACTATTTTTAAACTCTATTGTGTATAACATTTATATATGGAATATTTTCTGCATCCACCTTGAATTTTTAAGTGAATGGAAATATTCAGTAATATTTGGAGGGATATTTAGTTTTTGTGGATTTTGGTAATCTTGTTGTGGTGGTTTGAACCTCTACATACCCCAGAAGAACATGATCTTAAATGTTATCCATTCTTGTGGGTGTGAACACCTTGAAGTAGGACTTTTTGGTGAGATTACTTCAGTTTAGGTGTGATCCAGCCAAATCAGGATGAGTCTTAGTCTTATTAGTGGAGTCCATTATAAGATGAATGAAATTCAACATAGAGAGAGAAAGCAGGAGACAAGAAGCTGAACCCAGAGGAGAAGGGAGAGGCCAGGAGATGCCACCATGTGCCTTGCCATGTGACAAGCTAAGAACCCTAAGATCACTGGCAGCCAGCCCCAGAACACCAGTCTTCAGGAAGAAAGAATCACCTTGATGATGCCTTAATTTGGACTTTCCATTAGCCTCAAGACCCGGAATGAATAAAATCCCATTGCTACTGGAACATTTCATGGTATTTCCTGAGCAGCCTTGGAAACTAAAACACTTATCTTCTCACTAAGTTAAAAAAAAAAATTTTTTTTTCATTTAATATTTTTAAAATTCAGTTCTCTTTTTAATTAAGCATTATAACACATAATATTTACATAAGATAAGCCTGCTTCTGTTAGTAATTTAGTATCAGTGAAACTGTTGGAGTTGGAAAAATGCTTTCCATAATTATTTTATAAACTATACTTACTGTTTGTCCATGTTAAAATAGTAACCTGAATGAAAGATAAGACTATGTCAAAGACTATGTCAAAACCATTACATATCCCTCCAAAATATTGAACAATATCTAGATTATTTATTATATAATTGATAATATTTTTGTGATTTTTAAAAAAATGTCATAACAATGCAGGCTTTTATTTCTGGTTTTAGAATTGGAAGTGATACATAAAAAGTAATACCATTATACCTAATTCCTGCTAAAGTTTTTAAGTGATTGAAAGAGAAGAAAAGGATGATATTTTAAGAGACATTATCCAAAGGTCACCGAATTCAGCCAAAATTTGTGAGAGTTGGGAAATAGCCACCTAAACTCTTTCACCCTTCTTTATTATTGAGACTAAACTGGAAAATGAGTCTATTAATTTTGTTCAGAAAAAAGTGAATGAGATATCAAATATTACATTTATTCCATTGAACTTGTATTAAAGTGCATTTATTTGAACACCTATACTGATAAAAACACAAGTGGTTAATTTTCTTTTTTAAAGAATTGCACAATTAATAAGTTATTTTACAAGTGTAAGGATATATCACAAAAAGTACTTTTAGGACTCAAAAGGCATAATGTATCATTTATATGGCAGTGAGGTAGGGCTGTAAGTGTATCAAGATATACATCAATACTAGAGTGGTTATTTTCCTGATATTATTATTGGTAGTACCTCCTTTCACTGTCAAAATGTCCTGGTTTGGATGATACGTGACACTGCTCATGAAGATGGGCCTTGAAGTATGAACAATATTTTGCCAAGTAAATGTGGGAAGGTGTTATGGAAAAAAATACTAGAAGCAGAAAAAAATAGAATAATGGAAAAGAATTAAAGATGCTATGGAAAGTAACTGCCATTAGACTTAAGAGGAGAGATATGACTGACAAGATGGCAGGTAGTCACGAAGGCATTCTGCAGCCATCTCCTGTCCCTTGCCTGGTCCCTTCCTTTTCTCCTCTTGTTTGTTTGTATGTAGGTATTTGGTTTGTTTCTATTTCTCAAGAGCAGCAAGAAGCTGCGGGAGATGTTAAATCTTAAATAGCCCCAGCTGCTTGTCAGGGCAAAAAGGTTGCTCATTGGCAGAGTCTTTTTGCTGCTAGAACGTATACAAGTCCTGTACCCAAGTAATGCAATTATCCCTCATCTCTGGCATAAAGCAAGGCATGCAGAGCTGCCATCCACTGAAGCAGTTGCCTTTCTCAGGGGACAGGGCTACGGTCGGTGAGATCATTTTCCCCTGCTCTTTTGGATTGTTTGTGCTGTGTAAGTAATATACAAGACTCATTTGCTGGCAGTGTCCGTTGTGCCTGAGCCTGTGTTCCCATGATGCACTGTATAGCAACTCGCTCCACATGTAGATTAGAGGGAGTGTGTGTGTGTGTGTGTGTGTGTGTGTGGGTGTGTGTTAAATAATTTTGGGTTTTTAAGGAAGACTCTCACAGGTCTCCTTGAGAAAATGCGGGCTTGTTTTCAAAGTTAGATGAGGAAAGCTAGAAATAGAAACCCACTAGGATTCAAGGGGCCTCACTCTCTTATATGTTCTCCTTCACTCAGAGTTTATGTTTTTTTTTTGAACATACACTTTTGTTTTGTCTTTATCTGACCATCTAGTTTATGTTCTTCCCTTCTCCTTGGTACCTACTTTTTATGTATCTACACTTTAAAAACCAGAAAGAGCCATCCAATATTCATAACTTAACCACTAACCACATGATGAAATGTGAATAGCCATAAGATAAAATAATAAAGCTCTCTCTCAGATACTTATACTAAAAATTAACTTTCTTAAAAAAAATGGAGATGGCTTTCCAGATATTATTTTTCCCAATTGTGTGGAGATAAAATTACTATATTAATCCCTGCATGACCTCAAATGATTTAATAACTCTCTTTGAATACCTTTGAATGAGATTTTCTGATATTGGTGACATCCTACCAATTCCATGTACGAGGAAGGACCTACGAAAAGCAACAGAAATGAAAGGCACTGTGGATGAAACAGTTGAACATATGTGGAAATTGCAAAAGCTTAATGACAAACCAAATGATTGCTGGAAAATATGATTATTAACACTTTCTTCACCTAAGCAGCTCTGGATCTTCTAATACCCTAACTGAGCTGGTTTTTTATTAATCTAATCTTGGTAGTTTATTCTTTGTACTTAGTTCCCAGAAGGGCATTAATCAAAACTTCTCAGTTCTATTTAAAGGAATAAGATAACATCTCAGAACAAGACTAGACAGAATGACATCAGGAGAACACTATAGCCCAGTAAATCAGTGACTTCCTCCTCAAAAGACAAGTTTGGCATTCCTGTGTGGTCAGCTGAGAAAGGAGTCATGAAGACTCTACACATAGAAACTTGCACATTAATATCTAAATCTAAACTGTGAGTGTTGAACCACTGAAACCGGGACAACAGGAATAAGTTTGGCATACTTGAAACAAGACAGGATTGAGAAATTTGCCAGACCCTCCTTCCAAGACCCTTGAATGATCCAGCATCATAGATGACCTGACAAGAATGTATCACACCTTCGTTACTTAGTTTTCAACGCCTACCTCATTTACTCTATCTATAAAAACCCTAACTTACATCCTCACTTCGAACTGGTTTTGGGAAGATTCCCAGTTCCTTTCTTGTGCACCCACAATAAATCACCTTCCCGCTGAGAGAGGCATTTCTCCTTTGTGGCACCAGATTGGGTGGGCCCTTATATTGGAAATAGGCATGCTTACAGTAACAATTGGGTGACCATGAAGGGACCCACACTCTTCTGAGATGCAGCCTTGATCATTTCATCTGTTTGCTCATGCCAAGGAGACTGTTGAATTGATCTGAGCGTGTACACATGGGCCCAGTGGGCCTGACCCCCACCATCCGTGATCTCAGATTTGCAGTTCTCCTGTTGACTTTGTGTATTCACATTTTTGCTTTTAAATTGGAGAAGCTGCTGACTTTGAGGAACTCCTGTCTTGATGTTTTGTCTTTGTGATTTTTGTTGGTGTTGCTTGGCCATGAGAAACTCTCAGAGTATACTGGCTATGTCTCCTTTGGGTTGTATCTTGGATAATTGGTCTAAACTTGAAAAGAATCTCCTTAAGAAACTAAAGCTGAAAACCATCCCCTATGAGCTATCAATGTTCTCATATTGCATGTTACTAGGTAATTTAAATGAAGAAAAATTATGTTTGCATATAACCAAATAGAATCATTATTCTGACAAGTTTTTTTTTTAATTTTGATGGTAATTGTATGTTGTGAGAGGTTTGTTTGGAGACAGTTTCCAAAATCATTTTGGTAGCTTAAGTATGTAAGATATATAGAATGTGTTTTTTTTTTTAATTTAACAAAAAAGAAAGTAATTTTGTTCTAAGATAAAATGACAGGTTATTAAGAAAAAGGACAGTATGGGACAAAACCTGAATGAATAAAAAAAGTGAAGAAGCTTCACGGAAAAGGAATTTTTGTGGTCAGAGTTGGGTCAGATTTGATGGATCTATCTATAAAGTTTTAAAAGCCTTAGTATCAAATAGTATACTGATGCAAAACTAAAATTTGGTTCTTTCTCTGTTAAAGTGACAAAATTTCTTAAATCAGTAGTCTGTTTTAGTAAAAGGTTTTATAAAGAGTTTCTCCTAAATAATCAGAACACAAAGCAGAAGGTCTGCTATGTCAAAATAGCTTCTTGTGCTTTCTTAGCTTTATTGTGTCCTTGGTTGTTTAAGAAAAAAACAAGTCTTTTTCACTTTTAAAAGATCATAATGTTTGAACATAGCAACATTTAATATTTTGCTTTCACAAAGTCAAACTCTAAACAGTATCTTTTTATTTCAAACTATTGCAAAAGATTTGTTCTTTCACCTTGTAAAAAGTGAAGTACTAAAAGTATTTAAGTTCATTTAATATGTTATAAGTTAAATGAAAAATGTTTAGAGAGTGTATTAAAAAATTAAATGGAATTTTCCAAACTGTTAAAGTTCTCTGGGTAAAATGTTCATATAAATATTTAAAGATTGCATAAAATTCTTAGATTTTGACAATGTTTTCTGCATAATATTAACTAACAGTATAATGTTGTTAAACATGGTTTTAGTTATTTTAAAAATGTTATATGTCACAGGAACAACCTATCCACTTGGAAATCAAGATGCTCTGGCCCATATCTGCATGGTTTGCCCCACCTTATGGCTACACAAAAAGAATGGCCATCAAGGAGCTGTCATGGAGTGTTACACGGATTGGGAAATTAGTAATTTCTATAAAGTATTTCTGGTGTGGTTCATATCATACAAGATTGTGAGGCCTGTTCTTGACTTTGGCCAAAAACAGTGCCTTACAGCAGTAAGCCACATACCATAGGGATGAACTTCAGTATTATAGGACTCTCTTGTGCATTTAGTCCCCCAGTACTGTGCATGGTATCTCTCCATTTGAGCTATTGGCTAGAAGGGTCACTATGACCCCTAAAACAATAAAGTATTTGCTACATTGCTACATCTCCTGGTCATGCTCCCGAAGTAAATAGAAATATGTTGCTGCTTCCACTCCTGCAACTCTGCCAGCCGGCAATGGCTCAGTATGCTAGATCTACAGTGGACATTGCCTCCAGACTGGCTGTTTCACAATGCCAGAAGGTGCTACACACCAGGCCAGAGACTACCGCCCTGTTCTCTTGGGGACCAAAGGTGCTGCAGTATGCTGGCTGTGTAAAAAAAATTTACCAAGTGGAGCAATAATTGCCAAAGTGATGTGGGTAAAACCTAAACAAACACAGTTGTCATTACAGCCTGCTTCCATAGAAGGATGATACGTATGGTATAGTAAATCTGGAGCTCGCCCATTGGTGGCTTATGTCTTAGGACCTGTGGGAGAAACTTCAATTGTCATTTTGCGTACCAGAGAAGATATCCCTCTCCAGGTAACCACTAAACACTTAGGTTTGTGTCCTTAGGCTAATCTTCCTGCTTCACATGAGCTCATTCAATGTCTTCCTCGACTGGGCTGCCACCATGGCAGTTACACACAATCAAATGGGCTGTTGGGTATACAAATATGTGCTGGCCTCCAGTAACTCTGCTCTTCCTTGGAACAGCTTCCCCTTATGTTTGACTATTTGGAGTAATTGGTTAATGACTATAAATCACAGCCACCTATGTAGGTGCAACCCTCAGAACCCATAAACTCCTCTCTTCTATTGTCAGGGAACTTTTCAACAAAACTCTTCCATCCCTTGTATCAGTTTGGGACGTCCTCACATGGATGGTGGCAAAGTTTGTATACATTTCAGGAACTGCTTGATTATGTGAAACACAGTTTTAACCATGCTTGTCCTATAACTAGATAGGAAGATGCACTATTGGGTACCCCTTTTTACCAAGACAGGTGCTTGAAGATTTACCTGAGACTCCAAGTAATAATAAAGCTTTGGAGGACCGTTTAGGCTTACATAGAAGGGCCATGCACTTGATCAGAGCCAAAAGAATCCTGCAATGGTGCGAATTGCCTTTAACTATTTTAACTATTTTTCTCCCAGGAGGTGCCACATTAGATGCTCTAATGAACGTTACTGCCCTAGCAAATGTTACTGCTCAATTCACTGGGAGACGTGTTTCTCCTTTGTGCCACCGGATCGAGTGGTCCTTCTATTGGAAATAAGCATGTTTACAGTAACACAAATCCAAATGAATTATTTTTTCAATATTTATTTTTATTTTCTTGTGCAGGAAAATGACATGATTGGAATTTTTTTAAAGAATTATTTATTTGACAGCATATGTGGGAGGGAGGTGAGAGCAAGTTGGGGATGATATGCTATATTAGTCAGGGCTCTCCAAGAGAAACAGAACCAACAGATTGTATAAAGAAACTAATTTTAAGGAGTTGGGTCACATGACTGTATGAGCTGGCAAGTCTGAGATTCATAGGCCTGGTGGACAGGCTGGGAATTCCTGTAAGAGGTGATGTTTCAGTCTTAAGTCTGAAAGGTGAGGACAGCAGGCTAGAAACTCAGAGAGTATTAGATGGTGTAGACTTGAGGCAGAAATTCTTGCTCTGGAAACTGCAGGCATTTGCTCTTAAAGCCTTCAACTGATTGGATGAGGCCCAACCACATTACCAAGGGAAATATCCTTTACTTAAAGTCAACTGGATTGTAGATGTTGATCACATCCACAAAATACCTTCACAGCATCATTTAGGCCAGTGTTTGACCAAACAAGTGGATACCAAAATCTAGTCTAGTGGACACATATAATTAACCATCACCTATGCTCTACTTTGTCTATATTGCATTTGAAAGTTGATAAAGATATTCTGATTATCATGTAAACAATGAAGAGATACAGATATCTATTTCAATGCAATTATTACTAGCTTATAAAATATTTCTATATTAAACAAAAGGTAACTTGAGGCTAGTAATGGTGTGTGTGTTTTATAGAAAATGTTTGCAACTTGAGCATATAGAATAAAAATTTTTGGTATATTTGAATAAAAAAAATATTTGTCAGACCATTTGCTCAATTGGAAGCATTGTCATTGAGAAGCAATTACGAGAATAAAGAAGCTATAGGAATCACATTATGCTCTGTTGTGCCTAGGGAGATAGCACTTAGGATAAACAACCAAGGTATCAAGCAAACTACAGATATCAGTCATTATATGTGAAAATTCAGAAGGTAAGGCTTGCATGGGTGGGATAGGGGTTGCATCTTCCAACAGAAACAGAAGGCATTTCTTAAGAAGCCCAGAGAAAGGAAATTTTTTTGAAATGTCTGTGCTAAAAAGTGCATACCTATTATCATAAATGAAAAACACACCATTGCATTGATTACTCCACACTAACCAGCTAAATTCTATACAAACACTTTCAAGAACTAATAATTAGCGCTCACAATTATGGTGCAAGTGTGTGTGGTTTGAAATTAAATTTAAATACCTAAAACTTTTATTTTGTTGACTCTATCTGTCCCTTATGCTATTCTTATGCTATCCTCTTATGCTATTCTCTGCCTGATATAAGAGGTTGCTTTTTATTATTTATTTCCTTGTGGGTTTACGTATCAGAGATTCAGCAGGCAGTTAGAAATTTCAAGTTGGTAGTCATGAAGAATGTTAACAAAAGAGAAGCAGATAAAGAGCCATCATGATAGAGGTGACTACTGAAGATGGGGAAAAGGATGAATATGACAAGGGGGAGAAAAGAAAAAACGTATTAAAAAATAAATTCAATCAGTGCTATGAGGAAATATAAAAAGGTAATTTATTTATCCCTGAATCTTAGCTGTATGTATACATAAAGTATTTTCATATATAGTATATATAATAATTCAGAAAATTGAAGATGCTAATTTGGACTTCTAAGAATAATATATGTTGGCCCTTCATGTATCTCAATTAACTTTTTTCTCTGCACAACAGTTGCTGCATGTTCTTTGTTCTGCTGTTTGTTTGTTTTTTCTCACAGCCTTATCTTTCTCATTTTGTCCCTTAGTTTTCTTTCAGATCTCAAAAAGTGGGAGTTCATCAGTGCACTGTACTAAGCCACCTAAATTGTTTTTCTGAAATCATTTCCTAAGCATTAAATATAACCTAATTGCTCTATGACTTCCAATCTATTAAATGCCAGTCTTAATTTTTTACCGTTAAAATATCTGAAATGAATAAGGCCTATTCCCCTTCTTTTCGTCCTGGACCACTCCACAGCCACTATATGCCTGCTAAAGCCCCAAAGCTCAGAGCAAGGATGGCCCTTTTTCCTCCTTCATGTCTCTGATTAAACAGCAATTCTTTAGAGAAGACTCCTCTCCAAATTGGGTCATGCCTCCACTCCAATTCTTTTCAAAGACTGCACCTTGTTTCCTTGGCAGCCTTAATGTATGAAAAGTATACATCTAATTGTTCAATATTTTCTTCCCCCTTCTCAATACTCTAAGCTCCATGGGGATAGAATCCATACCCTTTTTTTTTTTTTAACCTTTATATCTCTGGCAACTAATATATGGTCTGGCACAAAAAGCTCAATCAATAAATATTTGTAAAGGAATAAGTGAATGAAGAAATTCAATAGGGGGAAGCGGATGTGGCTCAGTGGATAGAGCCCCCGTTTACCATATGGGAGGCCCGGGTTCGCGTCCCGAGGCCTCCTTGTGAGGGCACGCCGGCCTGAGCGGTGCGGTGGGCTGATGCAACAACCTCACGGCAGGAAGCGGGTGTGGCGCAATGGATAGAGCACCCGTTTACCATATGGGAGGCCCCAGGTTCGCTTCCCGGCGCCTCCTTGTGAGGGCAGGCCAGCTCGCGTGGCGCCGTGGGCTGATGCGGCAAGACCTCACAACAAGGGGGAGATAAGCAGGCACAGAGA
>JAQZBX010024267.1:0-30283 GCA_029593785.1 Cabassous unicinctus
GGAAGAATGTTAGAGTGAATTTATTATGTGTGAGCCAATTATCTTCCCCTAGGAGGGGACTCGGAAGACATTTTTTTTAATGCATTGAAAAATGCTTTGGGGTCGAGAATAGTAGGATCCTGGAAATTACTCTAGTATTATTTCCTATATGCCAGGGATACTGGGGAAAATCATCACAGTCAATAACAGTTTTCTTATTTCAGAAGAAATACTAAGATCCCTGTGTGGCTGCAGCCAGGTGCCATCATTTCTCTTCCGGAGGCAGCACAAGCTGAGTAGAATAATGGATGACAGGACCTGAGAAACAACCATAAGCAGCTTGGCTTCCCATGGGAGAGGCAGGAGGTGGACCACCTTCACCATCTCTCAGGGTTATAGCAACTACCTGGTTCTGTGCCACAACTGAGTTTGCAGGAATACTCATCATCTTACCATCCCACACAATAGCATGCTTTTCCAATATGTTGATGACTTCATGTTGAAAGAAGATAGAGAAACAGAAATTAACAGTCTCCTTAAATGCCATGGTAAAATGCATACAGACCAGCAGGTTGGAAAGAATCTCATGAAAACAGTGTTCTGCCATCTCAGTGGACTATCTGGGGGAAAGATCTGGTCCATGTCAATAAACACTAAAGAACACAAATAACCATTACCTTGTACCTCCTATTCCTAAGAAAGAGGCACAATCTTAGGGACTCTTTGGATCACAATGGCAAAATATACCACATCTGGATGTGCTTCTCTGATCCATTTATCAGGTGATACTGAAAGCTTAGCGTGTACCCTAGAACAGTGATGTTCAAATCTAACATACACTAGAATCACCTAGAAGGCTTGTTAAAACAGATTTCTGGGCCCTACACCTAGAGTTTCTGATTCAGTAGGTATACAGTGGAGATCAATAATTTGCACTTCTAATAAGTTTCCAAATGGTACTGATGCTGTTTGGTCGGGGATCAGTTTGAGAACCACTGTCCTAGAGTAAGTGTAAGTTCTTTAGCTTATCCAGACTCAATGTAAGTAGCTTTGCTACTTATGACCTAGCACATCAATGACACTTAAAAGATTTGTCACAAGTCAGAATGCTGCATAGAGCCTGTGGCAAGCCACAAGTGGAGAATCAAAGCCATGGTCCCAAGAAATTGCAAACAAAGCCATGCCCACTTCAGCATAAAATGATTCCATCCTTGCGAGAGAGTTCTTGGCAGAGACTGTACACTTGATTAAATTAGGAAACAATAGTAAAGAGCTTAAGTCACTGTGTTTAAGTTAATAAGGAGCAGAGCCTGGGCTTGATCCCAAATATACTTCAAACCTGTGTGCTCATCACCACCATCTGCCTAAGATTTTACATGGGACACTTGGCTTGTATTCATAGTTACAGTACAATAACTGACCTATTTCTGCCTCTCTGTATAGATATATTAGACCATGAAATATTTTCAGATTTTTAAATAATTGCAAAGTGTTTACATGTGTGAGAAAAGATCAAAGTTTTAGTTCTAGTTCCTCTTTGGACTTCATTTTCCCTACCTGTAAAAAAAGAAGTTAAAAATTTAATAATTGCAGCTTTGTCTTAGATCTAAATTTTTATGAATATACCTCTTAAGTTTTTCATATATACTCTGTTCCCCTCAAAAAATTGTGGCTCCCCATTGATATCAATGTTTCTAAATGTTATAAAAGCACATTATATGTAAAGCTTGCTGTGCTACAGTCAGTAACAGTGACAAACTTAGAGAAGGTAAAAGGGGGTTATTTTTCCTGTAGTTTCCAATTGCATTAATTACCTTTCTCTTAGAGCTCCGGTGAGTTTGTCTATATTTGAATTTAAGATAATTTATCCTTTTTCTTTTCCCACAGACTTCATATTTTAGAGCACTAAATCAATTAAATTCTCTGGACTGCCATGAAAGACCTTCACCACAGAAAAAGCTAAACTTAGTGCCACAAGGACACATTCTGTTCTATGGGCTGTAAATAGTTGCTAAGTATTAACAAGCATCTCAGATGTCTTGACTCAATGAGACTCAAGACAAATTCAGATGGTGACATTTTCCTCTATAATTCTTTTATTTCTGTACCCATTTAAGTGATTTCCAGAGCCTGCTAAATGTCATCTAAGTTACCTAAAGATTGAGAAACTATTTTGAAGGGATTTTTTAAAAGGCAATTATACCTCTATTTGACAACACCATCTGCTGCCAGCTTCTCATTTTGCCAGTTTCCGGTTCAGTTAACTCCTTCATTGCTGCAATTACCTAAATGCTGATTGCTTTTTGCAGCACACACCAATGGGAATACCTTATATACCCTCATAGGGGTCAAAAGTATTCCAGAAATCTATTACAACAAAAACTAAAGCCCAATATTTCTGTTTCTGGTATAAGAAGGTACTAATTTAATTATAGCCTGATTTTACTTCTGCATTATCTTAGGCGGCTACTATACTGGCTCAAAAAGGCCTAACTGAAGAATTATTTATTTTTGTGAGAGAATTGCTGCCAAAAGTTTCTCTCACTAGTATCTAAAATATTGAGGATGGCAGATTACCACAGCATTACTCTGACAACTAAGAGCACATTCTCATTTCCCAAAGGAGAGAGAATACCCAAGGTCTTATTTGTCCATAAAGACCTCTTCAAAACCAGGATTTCTGCATCTTCATCCAATTAGGAAGGTTAGGGGTAGTGCCAGGACTTGAAATCAATTTGCATGTTCAGTATCACTGACCTGTGAAGGAGGTGGTGACCCTTAAGAAGCACTCATGAAAAAGCTCACATATTTAAGTGTAAATAATAGTGAAAGGCCTTAACTTCTCATGGACAGTTTCATGAATTAATATTATCTTTCAGAGGGAGTTTGAGACTAGGGGCAGATGAGAAAGAGAGATGAGTGTGGAGACATGACTTTGAGCCTCAGCAGCAGGCTTAGCTTTCTCTATGCTCTTCCAGCCTTTGTTAAACAGACCTAAACCTTCGACCTAAATCCTTTCTTTGGAAGTGAAGGATCTTAGCCACTCAAAACTCACCTAAAAGTGTAATCCACAAAGAACATGGTGGATATAGTTGGCCAGGTATAGTTGGCCATTCTGTCCTTTACGATCACTGGAAACCTTCTACACTACCATGAATTGAGTGAACACAGACCTTGGCACCAGTCAGGCCTAAGTTTAAATCCAAGCTCTGCACATAATTAACCATGTGAAATTAATCCTTCTGAGTCTGTTTTTTCAGCTGAAATACACAAGGACATACAATTTGCAAGTACAGATTGGATTATTCTTATTTTTTATTAGGGAAGTTGTAGGTTTACAGAAAAATCATGCATTAAATATAGTGTTCCCATTAAACATACCCGCTTTATTAACATTTTGCAGTAGTGTGATATTTTTGTCACAATTGATGAGAGATTATTGTACTATTAATTATAGTCCATAGTTTACATTTGGGTTCACTGTTTGTGTTATATAGTTTTATGGTTGTTATTTCTTAAAATTTTTATTCTAGTAACATATAAGCAACCTGAAATTTTCCTTTATAACCACATTCAGATATATAATTCAGTGGTGTTAATTACATTCATAATGTGCTACCATCATCGCCATCCATCTACCAAAATTTTTCCATCACCCCAAACAATTTCTTTTACTATTTACCCATCCCCTACCCCAGCCTGGCCCTGGTAACCTGTATTCTAGTTTCTGCCTCCATGAATTTGCTTATTCTAATTATTTCATGGAAATGAGATAATAAATATTTGTCCTTTTAGATATGGCTTATTTCACTCAACATGATGTCTTCAAAGTTCATCCATGTTGTCACATATATCAGAACTTTGTTCCATTTCATAGCTGAATAATATTCTATTGCATGTATATGCAACATTTTGTTTACCCATTCATCTCTTGGTGGACACATGGGTTGTTTCCATCTTTTGGCAATTGCGAATAATGCTGCTATGAAATATCTGTTCAAGTCCATGCTTTCAATTCTTTTGGGTATATACCTACAACAGGGTTGCTGGGTCTTAGGGCAATTCTAGACATAAATTTCTGAGGAACTGCCAAACTGTTTCCCACAGCAGCTGCACCATTCTATATTCTCACCAACAATAATTCAGTGTACCGATTTCTCCATATCATCTTCAACATTTGTGGTTTTTTAAATTTTATTTTTATAGTAGCCATTTTAGTGGGTGTGAAAAGGTATCTCATTGTAGTTTTGATTTGCAAAAGCAAATGGCTAATGATATTAAGCGTCTTCATTGCCTTTTGGCCATGTGTATATCTTCATTGTAGAGATGTCTATTCAAGTCTTTTCCCCATTTTTAACTGGGTTTTTTGTATTTTTGTTGTTGAGTTGGAAGATTTCTTTATAAAGTCTTGATATTAAACCTGTATCAGATATTTTCTCCCATTCTATAGGTTATCTTTTTACTGTCATGATGAATTCCTTTGATGCACAGAAGTGGTAAATTTTGATGAAGTCCCATTGATCTACTTTCCCTTTTGTTGCTTATGTTTTAGGTGTAAAGTCTAAGAAACCATTGCTCAACACAAAGTCCTAAAAATATTGCCCTATATATTCTTCAAAGAGTTTTTGTTGTTGTTGTTTTTTAAGGAGGTACCAGGGATTGAATCCAGGACCTCGTACATGGGACACAGGCACTCAACCACTGAACTATGTCTGCTCCCCATGAGAGTTGGTTTTTTCATTTGTTTTTAGGACGGACCAGGGACCTTGTACATGGAAAGCAGGAGCTCAACCACTTGAGCTACATCCTCTCCCCTTCAAGGAGTTTTATAGCCCTGCTTTTTTTTTTTCTTTTCTTAATAAATTTTATTTTTAAACAAGTTTTAGATTACAGGAAAGTTACATTGAAATTATTGGGATTCCCATATGTTCCACCCCTCCCCTTCCCACATTTTCCCCTATTAATAACATCTTACATTAGTGTGGCACATTTGTTACAATTGATGAAAAGATATTGAAGCATTTTTACTAACTAAGGTCTATAGTTTACATTACGGTTTACACTTTGCACCATACATTTTTATAGGTTTTGATAAAATGTATAATGACCTGTATCCTTCATTGCAATATCATTCAGAACATTTCCAATGCCATGAAAATGCCCTATGTTCCACATATTCTTCCCTCTCCCTCCCGTCAGAATCTCTGGTAACTACTATATTTATATCAATGTTACAGGTTCTATAATAATAGTAAGTCTACTTTGGTCCACAGTTGCATCCCCCTCCTTATATTTGTTCATTCCTCAACCTTGAGGAATTTGGGAAGGTGATGACCACTTGGCTTCAGATTGTGAGGTGGACATTCAGTTATTCTTTAGGGATTTTAATTGAAAGTTTGTGATTTTTTTTTTTCTGTTTTCTGTTTTAAAAGATATTTAGATTACTTAAATGTTACATAGAAAGTATAGGGGATTCCCATATGCCCCGCTCCCCACACCTCCCACATTTCCCACATTAACAACATCCTTCATTAGTGCGGTACATTCATTGCAATTGATGAACACATTTTGGAGCATTGCCATTAAGCATGGATTAAAGTTTACATTGCAGTTTACACTCTCTCCCACCCAATTCTGTAGGTTATGGCAGGATATATAATGGCCTGTATCTGTTGTTGCAACGTCATTCAGGACAATTCCAAGTCCTGAAAGTGCTCCCATATTACACCTCTTTTTCCCCTCTCCCTGCCTTCAGCACCTCCAGTGGCCACTGTCTCCACATCAATGATATAATTTCTTCCATTGATAGAATCACAATAAGTCTATAATAGAATACCAGTAAATCTACTTTAGTCCATAGTTCATTCCCCAATCCTGAGGATTCTGGGATGGTGATTGTCCACTCCACCTCTAATTGAGAGGAGGCTGTGATCCATTAGGGCCAATGGATGGGATTCTCTTGCTTGCAGTTGTAGATTCTCTCAGTTCCTTGGTATGGTAGTTGTCCATCATCACTTCCTTGTTAGTTGTCCTGGGTGAGACTAATGAACTGGAGAGTAGGTGTTGCAACTCCGTTGAGATTCGAGGCCCAGATGGCACATGAACAGCCCAAAGATTTAAGTCTCTTGGATGTACACCTACCAACTCTAGTACTAATTATAGGTTCAAATAGAAGAACAGAAGAGCCATGTGTAGGAAAACCACAACCGAGTCCAACTCTGTCACCATGGGGAGCATAAATTCCAAAGTAGGGCCCACTGGCAAGGTTCCAAACTCCTGAGATATCTGCCCTGACTATATTGTCTAGATGTCTCCAGAGCCTTCAGGAGCCCTGCTATTTGGGGTAGTATCTACTTTGGCAGTCAATGAGATCCTGCTGAGACATGCATAAGCATAACCTCTGGAATGACCTCCCAACTCACCTTAAAGTCTCTTAGCCATATAAACTCATTTGTCTTTACCTTTTCCCCCTTTTGGTCAAGGTCTTTTTCCAGTTGCATTGCTAGTCGATGCTTGGTAGTAATCCCTTGGTGCCAGGGAGGCTCATCCCTGTGGGTCATGTCCCACGCTGTGGGGAAGTAATATATTTATATGTTGAATTCAGCTTAGAGAGAGGCCACATTTGAGCAACAAGGAGGCTCCCAGGAGGCAACTCTTAGGCACCCTATAATACTAGGCTAAGTTTCCATTTCAAGAGTAAAGGTTCATAAGCACAGTCATCAATATCAAGGGCCCATCAATGGCCATCCTCCTTCACTAGTCATTGCCCCTGTACTCAGGGGATTCTTGGTGTTCCATTAGAGAATGTGGCAGAGCTCCCTAAGATGGGAATTTGATATTCCTTTGGTTATTGCATGAATCTCCACCCACCATGACAATGCCCCATGAACACTTGAACACATTTATTTGCCTTATATGTATGCCCAGGTGAGCTTCCTCCCATGTATCCCCCATCACTGATACCCCGCACCAATGGTTCCCCCCCCCGCCACAGTTGTAACCTTTCTGTGATCCAAAACTTCTTCAAAAGTTAAGCTAATAAAATAGCCAAATACAATTAATGAGAAAATGAAATAATGATAGTTTTAAAAATGAGAAATAAAATACATTTTTTTTTAAATTTGGGATAATAGAAACTAATGGGAAAAAAAACATTAAAAAATATATTTTGACATTTTGCCTTTCATTACTGTAAGATCTGTTGCCCTATATGTACAGTGACATTTTCTTCTGTTAATTCCCCCAGTGTCTTACTTTTTTCATTTTGTCTTCAAAGGAGTTTTAAGTTACAGAAAAGTCACATATCGAATAAGGGACTCACATATACCCATCATCCTCCCCCTTTTCCCCCTTCCCCTCTTAATAACATTTTATATGGGGATGGTATGTTTATTACAGCTGATGTACAAATATTGAAACATAGCTACCAAACATGGCCAATGGTTTACAAATTGGTTTACATTTTTGACCATACACTTTTATAAATTTTGATGTAATTTAACATGGCCTGTATCCATCAGAGCAAGATCATGTAGAACACATCCATTGCCCCCAAAATGCCCCCTGTTCCATCTATTCTATTCCTCCCTCCCCTTCCCCTCAGGACCCACAGCAATCACCAGGCTTCACTCCTTGAAGGACAAGATTCATAGTTACTGCACTGGGAGCATGACACACTGGTCTGTCCTCCCCTATTAGGCACCGCACTTGCTCTCGAGAGATTCTCACCCCCCTATTTGAGAACATAGTGATAGCCCTGCTTCTTATGTTTAAGTCTTTGATCCATTTTGAGTTAATTTTTATATGTGGTGTGAGATACAGATCAGCCGCCTTTCTTTTGCACATGGATATCCAGTTTTCTAAGCACCATTTGTTGAGGAGGCTATTCTTTCCCAATTGAGTGGTCTTGGTACACTTGTCAAAAATAAATTGGCCATGGATATGAGGATCTATTTCTGAACTCCCGTTTCCATTTCATCAATCTATATGTCTGTCCTTCTGCCAGCACCATACAGTTTTTACCACAGTAACTTTTGTAATAAGTTTAAATATTGACAACTGTGAGTTTTCCAATGTCACTCTAAGTTGTTTTTTTTTTCTGGTTTTGTTTTGCTTTTTTGGTATTTGAGGCCACTTACACTTTCATATAAATTTAACAATTGGCATTTCTATTTCTGAAAAGAAGGTTATTTGAATTTTGATTGGGATGGCACTGAATCTGTAAATTATCTTAATCTCACCCTCAGTTTTGAAACATAACCTTGCTGTATGTAAAATTCTTGATTGATAATTGTTTTCTTTCAGTACTTTAACTATCTCATCCCACTGCCTTCTTGGCTCCATGGTTCTTGATGAGAAATTAGTACTTAATCTTACTGGGACTCTGAACATAATGCATTCTTTTCTCCTGCAGCTTTCAGAGTGTTTTACCTGTCCTTTGCATTCAACAGTGACTACTATGTGTCTGGGCATGTTTCTTTCTGAGTTTATCCTGTTTGGTGTTTGTTGGGCTACTTAGATACATATTCATGCCTTTTCCTAAGTTTGAAAAGTTTTCTGCTATTAATTCTTTCAATATTCTTTCTGCCTCTTTCTCTTTCTTCTTCTGCGACTCCCATAATGCTTATATTGGTACATTTGATGGTGCCTCATAGGTCTCTTAGTATATTTTTACTTTTTAAATTTTTTTCTTTCTTTTCCTCAGCCGGACTCATTTTTAATATCTGATTTTCAAGTTCATTGATTCTTTCATCTGCCAGCTCCAATCTGCTTTGGAAACCCTCTAGGGAATTTTTCATTTTAGTTATTCTTGAATTCCATTATTTCTTTTGGTTCTGTTTTAAAATTTCTCTGTTTTGAGACCCCCATATTTCCATTCATTGTTTTCTTGATATACTTTAGTTCTTTCTCTATATTTTCCTTTCTCTCCTTGCTCATGTTGAGGAGATATATATAAATAAGTCTTTGTTCAGTATGTCCACAGTGTGATCTTCTTCATTGATATATTCTGGATTTTTATCCTGTTACTTTTATTAGGCCATCATTTCCTGTTTCTTTCTTTTTGTCTCATAATCTTTTGTTGCACATTGTGCATTTTAGTATTTTAAAGCGTTAACTTTGAGATGTAGTCCTGAGGTGTCTTTTCCTCAAGTTTGTTCCAGTTAGTGTTATAACAGAGATTTCCTTGAATTCCAGGAGCTAACAAGTCCAAACAAACTAATGCAGAGCACCTTTCACAATCTTTGCAAATTGGCTCTGCATTGGCTAGTGCTGTCCTTCAGAGTTAAGCCTCCTATCAAGATCAGCCTGAGGAGAATGCAAAGTACAGGTCTTCCCCGTCTTTTCTGAGCTTGTGATTGCATGTGGCCTTAGGAAATCCCCCATTTATAGGAATTCATATGTCCCCTCTAGTCCCTATGAAATAGACATTTTCCCCTCTCCTGGGTGTTCTATTGTATGACTTAAGGCAGGCTACTTTGAATTGTTTCTAACACTATTTAGTTGTCCCAATCTGATTCTACCTGGAGTGCAAATTTTGGGAGGGTGTGCCCAAAAGGTGTTTCCCAGGTCAGTCTTTCAGGTTATCTCCTGTTTGATTGGCTCTAATATACTGACACTCCAGTATGCCTATAGGGATTACTCTGCCTGCATACTGTACACCATTGACCTTGTATCCCAAAATGTGTTTCCTAAAGAAGTATATGCATTCACTGCCAGAATTCAGAACCAAAGCATATTGAGACTTTATAAGTAAACATGTTAAATGTGGATTCAATCAATAATTCCTTAGAGATGTAAATTTCTTTGTGAAAATGGAATAGAGCTGTCCTATCTAACAACTCCTAGATATTCAATCTATTCAGAAGCCCAATACTCAACTTACTTAAAAAATAGTTACTATTTAGACCCAAGCAGATTATTTATAAATGTATCATTGAGTTCACAAAAAGTAGAGGACTCAGAGGAAGAATGAACTTTGTATACATCACAGTCCCTTTAAATATACCACAACGTGTTCAGTTCAATAATATAATATCAGTATTTAGTATTTCATGAATGATTCATTCTTTGACCTTTTAGACACTATATAATTGTATATTTGGAAGACATTTTTATGTATCCTAAGACCCTGAACAAAATATTACTCATGTTCATTTGGTTTTGGCCTGCCCTCAAGAATGCTAAGTCTACACCAAGCTTGAAAAATTCATATTGATCTAACCTAGATAGAATACTAGGACATTTCATCTTCCTTCACAATGTATGGATGGATCATAAAATGTCAGCATTTTATGGTGTTCTATTCCTCTCTAGGGATGGTCAATTCTTTCCAAGATTTGTCAAAGTATAACTCATTTCATTGTATATTTTTTCAAATTAACCATTACTTGTGTATGAAGACTCCAGCATATATTTGATCAAAAAATATAACAAGGTCTTCAGGCACCTGAAAAGGCAATTTATAGCTATATCAATTTATAACTGCAGTTGTCCGTAGATATACAATTATACTTTGTTATTTATATGGAATCTTTCTATGCAAAGAACTTGGAAGAGACTTTAATGATTATGTTGATCAGTGGCCAAAACATATAGAAATACACTTTACAAGACTTCTAATGAATAGCCATTGAATAAGTACTGAAATGACTCCACTTTCAAGGAATTATTTGACTCATGACCTTAAAAATTATGGACCAGTTTGAAAGTGGTAGTCCCTTGAGCTTCATAAGAACAAGATAGTATATACCTTGTTCACTATCATGATCCAAACGCTTAGCATCATGCCTGGCAGTTAGACATTTAGGAAATATTTGACAAATAAATTAGTAAATAAATTGATCCAAGAAGCAGATATCAAGAGGATAGACCTGCACTGCTCAAGATTAAAGGAATCATTTATCTCACTGTAACTAACATTCCAGGAGCTCTTCTTGGTTCTGATACCTTTATCTTGCCTATAATACTAAGGAGTATCATTATCATATTTTATATAATTTTTTATAGTTTGTGAGGTTGATTGTATCAATGACCTTTCAAGGTATTATATGACCATCTAGAAATTGGGACATTAGTGCACTAAAATCTAAGTTTATTGTCCAAGGCCACACAGATAGAAGAAGTGAAGCTAGGGCTTAAAGCCAGGATTTTCAACTCCATTGTTGCTAACTCCTATAGCCACAGAACTACTCCTAAATCTGACCACAAGCTAATTACATAACTCATCTTGTCTCTGTCTGGGACCAGAATTCATTGGACAAAGATTATATGTCCAATGGACAAAGCATCTGGACTCTTGAACAGGCTTTTGTCAGTTGAATTTTGGTTCATGGAAGCTGCACATTGTACTACTTGTGCCAACATTTTCTGAAGCAAGGAAAGCAAAAAGGAGTCCAACCACTTGTTCTTTTCTCTTGAATGGGCATTTTGCCTGCCCACAAGATAGAGAAAAAGGAGCCATTAGGTAGTTAATTCTGACTTAAGGATATATGGATTAGATGGGTTTCTCCCTGTAAGTGGGAGTGTGGGGTTCTTACTGCAGGAGGCCTTCTCACTATTGTCAAACCATTTACCTCCCAGAAACTGTGGACATGTAAGGGAGGAAGATTGACAGCAGGGTGTGACATCTGTCTCCTCCAGGAGAGAGTGAGATGCTGTGAGCTTATAAAGACAGTATAATCTTCAGGGCAAGACGTACCATGGCCAGCAAATAATATTTCTTTTCTAATGTGCATGCATTGATCAGAAGAATATTAAGTGTGTCTAAATCTCAATTTTGTGGTTACCCTTGCCCTTCTTCTGGTCAAGTACTATGATACCATACCCAGGGCATGAATACTATGCCTTTAGCATGAAAGCATTTTCCTTCTATTCTTTGTAGCATTTCTTACATCATTAAAGGAGAAACATCCTTGCCCCCTCAAAAAAGAGCTATGCCCTTGTGTAGCCAACTCAATTCTTCTTCCCAAAATATAATGGAAGTTACTTCGGTTGTTTACCTCAAGGACATATTTTAAAGTAGTATCATTATATATTTTATTGGGACTTGATTTGTTTTCTATTTACACCATTTATATCACCCTAAGTTACCATGATATCTAGGGAGCTACCCCTCCACCCCCAAGCTCATGACTCCATCAACTTTAGCACAAGTCTTCCAAGATCACAAATCAAGTGTTGACCTCTCTCCAATCCTGAAAAGGTCTTAAGACTTCAGGGCACTAAGATAGTAAACACTGTAGTATGAAACACTAAAACACAAGTAGAGAAGGAGAACAAATACAAATGAATGCAAAACAGACTCTGTAATATGGGGAGGAATTAAGGACACCAACAATATTAAGACTTACCATTTGTTGATTACTTTGTGCCAGGACCTTTGCTCATGCATTATCTCGTTTATTCTCCTGTATCCAAAAATGTGTCCAAAATATTTAAGGCAGTTTTATTATCATATCTATATTCAAATAAAGAAATTGGGGAACAGAGGGGTTACATAACACTCTCTGTTTCCACCTAGTTAGTAAAAAGGGAGCTAAGTTTCAGAACCAGGTAATCCTATTCCAAATTCTGTGCACTTTACCAGTAAGCTAAGCCACACAGAGGCAATAGAAAATTCCAGTTTCCAATACAGATAACCAACTGTTTCTTTTTTTGATTCATCCAAGTAGAATTTAATTCTGAAATTTAATGAGTTCCTTGTTTTACAAATGCGTGGTGGCTTGGAGCTATGTGCCCCAGAAAAAACATGTTCCTAATCTTAATCCATTCCTGTGGTTGGGAACCCACTGTAAATAGAACCTTTTGATGAAGTTAGTTCAAAAAAGGTGTGGCCCAACTGAATCAGGATGAGTCTTAATCCTATTACTAAAGGCCTTATAGAGAAGCCCTGGGGAACAGCCAGAAGCTGGAAGTCAATGGAACCTGGGAGAGAAGATGGCATCATGTACATTGCCATGTGATGGAAAAGCCAAGGAATCCCAAAGATTGCCAGCCAGCCAGAAGATACTGACCCCAAGAGGAAATTAGCTTTATAGCCTCTGAAACTGGGGCAATAAATTTCTGTTGTTACACCAACCCATTACATAGTATTTGTTTTAATAGCTAGGAAACTAAAACAACCTGCATTATCTATCTAAGAAGATGGTAATTATTTTGAAAGCAAGCCTAGGATTGTTCTGTACTCCACTGGTACCTAGAACAATATATGTCCCTGGCTGGTACTCAATAAATACTTATTCAATTGAATTCTTAACCAGCCTCAAATCTAAAAGGTTTTCTTAATTCTAATTTTTAGAACTAAGACTCACTCATAATATTAAATTCAAAATGTTGGAGCTGGGGGGAAAAAAACAACTGAAAGAATAAGTAGTCATTGAAAGAAGACATGACTTGCCCAAGGTCACACAGCCAGTTAATGGCAGAGCCAAGAAAGTCACTGGGTGATCAGGTCAGTTTGTCAGAAAGTGAAAATAATCTGTCCTCCCGCAGATAATGAGGGAGGGTGTTAGCAGAGAAAAGAAGGACACAGAGCATGACAGCAAAGATGTAGAAAAGTGAACAAGTGGATACAATTAGGGGAAATTGAGGAGCGACAATGACTCTAAATGGGGAACTGGAGGAAAGGTTTGATAGCTGGTATGTCCCTGTCATGAAAGCAGTAAAGGAGCACAAGGAAATGACAAGCTAATGGGAATCCTGGTGGGAAGCAGCTGGCACACATTCTTCCTGAACTGTAGCTTAAATGATCACTGCCATTCATATCAGAATGGTCTAGTGCATTCAGACAGCAGCAGTCTCCAGATTTTCTAGTGCCCTGAGTGGGGATGGGGTATGTCCCAAGCCAAGATGAACTGATGGAGATGGCTGGGAGGTACAGCAAAGAAGATTTCATGGTGGATTCCAGAGTGTGGGAAGGAAACAATGTGTGGATGTTACAGGAAAGCAGGTACAAGCTTATTTTCTAGCAACTGAAATATCCATCACCACAACGAGTTGCCTTGAAGAAGAGTTTAATGAGCTCCCTTGGAACATTTAAGCAAAGTCTAGATGTCAGAAATACAGTGGAACACATTTAAATATCAAATAAGTTGTTGTACTATATAACTTTTATAATCTTTTCAAACCCCCAGATTCTCACATTTTAAATTAGTTCTACTACAAGTATACCCCAAAGTTATACAGGGCACGCCACCCCACTCTCTTGAAACTAAAATAAAGTTCTAACCTATGATCACCTTAGACCATAGGATAAAGATAATAACCCAACTCACATTTGTGAATAGTACTTCAGAGTCTAAGTATGGCACTTTCACTTCTAGGATCTCATATGACCATACAAAACCCTATATAAAGCACGGCAGAGGCACTGTTTTTATTTCCCATTAGATATAAGGAAATTGAGTCATTCAGTCAGTTAATCATACTTAAGTGTCTGCTATATCATGGACACTTTTCAAGGCACTGGGGATATAGGATTGAAGGAAATAGTCTCAGACCATGCCTCATGGAGCTTACATTCTCACATAGACAGACAAACAATGAAAAAACACACATATCAATACAAATCATGTTTTAAGGATATAAATATTATGGAAAAAATGCAGTATATTAAGGAGCATGAGGACAAATGATTTGGGAGGTGCTATTTTATATAGGGTGATGAAGGAAGACCTGAGACCTGTTCCATCATTAGGAAATGATGAAACAAGACATGTGGCCACCCAGAAAATGACCAGTATAGGCAGAAGGAACAGGAAATGGAAAGACCGTGATAGGAGAGTATTCTTGGTAAGTTCATAAAGCAGCAAGGAGGTGAATATGGCTGGACTGGCGTGAACAAGGCAGAGAAAAGTAGGAGATGAGATCAGATTGTTTAGGGCATTCCCAATTGTTTAATAGACTTTGGCTTTTATTCTGAGTGAATCAAAATGCCACTGACAGATTCTAAGCAAAGAAAGGTAAGACCTAACAGTTTAAAGGGATTGCTCTGCTACATAGATTAGAGACTGCAGGCATATGAGAGAAGTGCTGGGAGGCTTTTGCAAAAATGAAGGCAAGAGAGAATGGTGGTTTGGGACACCATGATAGTGGTGGAGGTGGCGAGAAGTAATTAGGTTCTAGATTGATTCTGAATGTAGAGCACCAGACTTGATGTTGGATGAATGAACATTGTAAAACTAGCCTTTCGGTCCAACCTAAGTTCCATCATGTCTTCAATCCATAAACTAGGGCAAGTCATGTAATTCTCTGCTCATATTTTTCCTCTTTTTAAAATTGGGACATTCAAAACACTTGTGAACGTAGTACAGTATTCTTTCCATCTTAAAACATTTTTTAAAGTGCTAGCTTTGGATGCTCTCCTTATATAATGTGGGGATGAGGACATTGGAATTAGCTTGGTACACAGGGCCTGCTTCTTTGGGATTTATGAAGCTATGTCTGTTTAGAAAGAAGATAACTCCCACCACCACACACACATATACATTTAGAGGCACAAAATTACAAAGAGCTCACTGGATGCTCTTGGCATTAAGATTGTCTACTTTTGTCCAAGTGTGTGTATGTAATACTCACAGGATCCCTGGGAGGTAAATTGGCTCATGGAGAGATTGAGGCAATGAGACATGAAAGGATGGCCTACGGTCAACTGAGCTCTCGGTGGGAAATGGTTTCATTCTTATGTTCAGCACTAGGCTTTCTTAGACATTTAGCACCTCTTTTCCTAAAATGCTCAAAAAATATTCATGGAAAGGGCCAGATGGATTCTGCAAAATTGACATTTGGGGGTTTAAAAGTAACTGAGAAACAACTTACCCATTCAATTAAACTAGGGGCATTGGACATGACAATTGTGAAATGCTTTGCTGGTAGCGGTTTGCTTTCTATACAATTAGAAATTGTCTTTATTGTTGCAAGTGAGATCTACAAATGGCACTTCTAAATACAGCTTCAAAACTTTATGCAGACCCCAAAGCAATTTAGAACTAATGCTATCAAACTGGTAAGTAGACTTTTTCACTAGGTGGTTGACTGCCTCTTCTACCCCTTCTGTGACAGCTTCTTAGTAGAATACTCTCTCAGTAACACATTTATCAAAACTGCAAATTAGTTGAAATTTGTGTTCAATTATTCTACTCCCACCAGTGCTTTCTGCATCTCATCTTTACCTTCAGCATTCCAAGACTCTTGTGTTTCTGCAGTCCCAGGATAAACAACCCCAAAATATATCCACAAAATTACCTTCCTGGGAATACTTGATTGTTAAAGGAGGAGTCTGGACAGAGCAATTCTAAATGCGAAAGACTTCATCTTAAATGGTGGGATTGGAGACCACTTGAAGAAGGAAGACAGATAGGAAGAGATGACTTTCGCTGAGTACATCAGATCACACCATTGTGTAGAGAACTACCCACATGCCTACATTCAGAGATGCACAGAGAGTTCTAGCTAATAGTATAGTCTCTAATGACAGACAGACTGGATTTAATTCCTGCCCGCTGCTTCTTAATTGTGGGGCTTTGGGCAAATAACATTATATCTGTGTCCCTAGGCTCTTCATCAATAAAATGGGTTAATAGTATACCTTACTTGAAGAGGTAGTGTGAGTAATAAATGAGAGATTTCATGCTAAACTCTTGAAGACAAGAAGTATGTCCTGCTCATCTCTTCAGCTTAGGATATAGTTGGCCCTAAATAAATGTTTCTTAAATTACAATAATGACTAATCATATGTATGGACAGCAAAATCAGACTTGAACTTGGCATCTAAAGATACTGAATCCAACCAATACTTTAACCCTCTACTCAAAATGAACATTTCATTCCTCCTGGATTGAGGCTGGGCTGGCTGCTATTGGAATTTTGTAGCAGGCTATCATGCAGTCACATTGTTTGTGGGTCTCTAAAACATTCTTCTACTCCCAGTCACCATACTTGGGATCACACTGAGCAAATTGTTTGAGTTTCTGCTGTTACTTCTCAGAATAATAATTCTGCAGAGCTGTGTGTAGGGAAAGGCATGGCCTTAGGGTGTGGTGCCTGACTGCAGCCAGGCATCTGTCTAGTAAAACTTCTTTCTTGCCATATCCTATAAAGCATAACTTATAAGCAATGCTGTTGAAAATGTTCCAGAGGCCAGATGGGATGTCTGGAGCCAGCAGAGCTCTCCATCCCGAGAACTCAGCCAACAGGGAGATTGCCCTGGGCCTGGCAGCATGGATAGTTCTTTACTCAGCAAGCTTAACCATATGAAACCCATGCATATATTTATAATCAGCCTCTCTCTCATCCCCAATTCAAAAGAGAAGCACCTCTCTTCTCTTACCCACCCAGTCCCACCCAGTGCCTACTTTTCTTGTGTAAAGCTGCCCTGATGCTCACTGAAATCCGATTTTACCTTGTAAAATGCTGAGCAAAGGTACATGGTAATGAGTCTTCTGATCTACCCAACATCCTATTACTTAATCAGTGCACTTGTAGAAGTGCAGACTTTGAGTCTCTCTGGGTAGTTGGACACCATCAGGGCATCATACAACTTTGATCTGTTCAGAGCAGGGCCTGGGAAGCTTATTATCCTCATGGACACCCCCTCCTCCCCAATGGACAATGCAGAGCACAGGGATGCTGCTCCCAGAGTCAGGGCAGGTACAAGAGGAAGAGAAGAGAAAATCTCTTACATGATAGGGAGCCGCTAATGCCATTGCACCAAGGACACAGTGGCTTTCTTATCTTAGCTCATCTTTTCCTGTTCTATAACTTGGTACAAATCTGACTAGCCTTCATATCTCTAAGCCCTTAGTATTCAGGGTGTGGTATGTAGCCAGACCCACCCCCTAGGCAGATGACACCAGCAAACTTTCCCTGAGTGATAGATGATTCGCTTGCCTTTCTCTCCAGGCTAATATTGAGACTAAGGAAGTAGAAGTTGCAAAGAAGAAAGCAAAGTGGTTTATTCTTTGTTAATAAAGTTTGTAACCAGCTCAGAGCATCATTGGACAAGATTTCTCATGGCCATCTGCTTTCTGCTTTATGTATAAACCCAGACACACACATTTGCCTCCTGCCTTGCTATGGCTGGAGTCAAATGATACACTTCTCTTCCTCTCACAAAGCTCTCCCACTGAAAACAGTCCCCTAGCCTCTTAAATCCTACCTCTTCAGTTGAAAGCTCACCAAATCAAGGCACAGAAAAGTGCAGTTGTCTTGCCAAGGCCCCAAGATTTTCATTCCCACATTTTCTCTGTACCATGATGAGCATTATAGGTGGGTTAGCTGTTAAAGCAGATTCAGGGATTCTCTGTCCAGTGGAGGCAGAGGTGGGGTAGAGTTTGAGCCGTAAATTCGGATGTAATACACAGCCTATTCAAAATGTGCTTCCTGCAACTGACTCCTTCCCCAAAACCAGAGTGCCTTTGCCTGAGGTATTAACATGTTAATCCTCACTTGAGTTGACTTTTCATGGGGACAGGACAAGAGGTATTAGATTATGTGTGGTCTGCCTAGTACATCTTAGCACTCAAATATTTGATAAATAAAAGAATGCATGCATGAATAAATAAAGCAATAGCCTGATAACTCTAAGTTAAAATGCAAAACCTAGATTCTGGCTGCTGTTCTGGCTATTTATCTGATTTCGGTTTTCTTTATGGATTTGTTTTAAGTTTGAATAGGTTATCTTAGCACACAGCTGTACCTAAATGGAAGTTAAGTTTCAGAAGGAATAAAGTTGAGCTTTGAGGCCCACCTGACTGCAACCAGAGTTTATCCGCCAGACACAGAAGTCAAAGACTGTTTCCTGTGCTCCCTTCCTCCTGAGTAACAGATAAAACAGTTACTTTGCAAAGGTCCCTACAGATTCCCCAGATGCATTTGCAGGTGTTCTCCATCAACACACCATGACAAGCCATAATTCCTCTCCCCAGCAAAGAAAGCATCATTTCTGTATCCCCTCTGCAAATTCCAAGAGAGCATAATCCTCTCGTTTCACCTTTCCGCATTTCCCTGATGGCACCATCTTTATGGCCTGAGGCCAGGGGTTACTGGCCAAGTCTCCCAAATAGCCTAATGTATTAGATGTTGGCATTTTTTGACAATTTGGGTCAAAAGATGCTGTGGCCAGAGAAATCGTGAGTGGGTCAAGCCTTCCATGAGGAAGGGAGGTTGTGACATGCATTCACTGTCACAGCATCCAGGCAGATGCAGGCTGGGCCAGCTGTTCCTCCAAATTCACAGCTGTCTCATCACCCCAGCTCATCTGCTGACATCAGAGGAGGGCAGTTCATAAGAGACAGAGAGTGGCGCTCAGACTCCTGAACACAGGGGCAGGTTAATTACATTCTGCCCCCTGCCCAATGGTGCCAGCTCTCTCCTAGTACATGCACACTCCCCTGCACTCTACAGGCCGGCCCCACACACGGCAACTTGACACTGACAATGACCGATGTTGCTGGAAAACACAGCCTCTGCCTGGAGGGAAGGAGAGGAAAAATGTGAGAGGGAGGTAGAAATGGATGCGCAGTGGAGGCAGGTTAAGGGAAGGAGAAATAGAGAGAAAAGGAAAGGGAGTTCCCAACACTGATTAACCTCCTCTTCTGGATCCTTCCCCATCCCCACTTTAGGAGCTAGGAGCCTCCCCCACCTGCAAATTTACCTGGGGGGAAATAGCTATCAAGTTACAATAAAGCTCAATTTGTTAACATACCCATGCAAAAATCTGCATTTTAACCCATTCATGAGCCTTGCCCTCTGTCACCAACATTCATGATAATACTTTATATGTGTTGCTTTTGACAGTTAGTGCTTTCACATATGTTATTTCAGTACAACCTCACGGCAACTTTGTGCAGGCACAAAGGACAAGAATTGTCTCTCTTTTAAAGATGAGAAAACTAGGACTGAGATGGAAATTCTCATCAAGACCACACAGCAGTAGCAGAGCAAGGAATAAAACTGGCCCAAGTTTCCCGGCCCAAGTCTAGAACAGCCTGTATGATGTTTACATATGCATACATATATACAGGGCAACCCACTTGAATCCGTGCAGAAATCCTCAAAGGATGATTGGAATCCTCAAGATTTAGTCCTCAGTTCCTGTCACTGATCTCATTTCTTTGGCTTAAACCACAAGGGAATCTACTAAACCATTTGTCATCTTGGAAAGAGGAGGATAAGGGATAGCAGCCATCTCTTCTCTAGTCCTCACCTTCTGTAGTAGTTTGGCATTATTTATGAATTCCAAAAATAGATATTGGATTATGTTTGTAAACTGGTCTGTTACTCTGAGCATGATTAATTTATGATTAGGGATTTGACTGGGCCACATCAGTAGGGCTTTGAGTCCCCACCCCTTGGTTGGTAGGGACTCACAGAGAAAACACATGGCAAAGGACAGAGTTGGAGTTCTGATGCTGAGTTTTGAGCTGGAGCCCAGGGAAGTGAACACACAGGAGAAGAACACAGAGGAATAGAGACAGCTCCTTAGACACAGCTCCTTAGACACTCCGGGGAGAGAGACAGAGCAGGTTGCCTGAGAGTCTACAGCTGGCCTTGTGGAGAGAGGCAAAGCCTAGAGAGCCTCATGGTCTACAGCTGACCTTGTGGAGATAGCAGAGGAGCTGAGCCCGGAGAGAAGCAAGCCCTGGGAAGAGAGGAACCAATTTCTGGTATTTTGCATCAGCACCCCTTTGGCTGACTAATACACCTTCTAATAATACTGTTGCTTTATTAGAGTAGATACATTGTCACTTTGCATGGATCAGGTGACCTGGAGAAATACACTAATGCACTAGGTAAAGGGAGCATATTAAAGGGAATGCCTTGAGGCTCCACCTATGATAAAAGACCCCAAAGACAGGAGACCAGGGAAGGGCTTTGCTTAGAGGAAGGGAATGGGAAGAATAAAGGCCAGAGCAGAACCTCAGTGTTCTTCCCCTGACCTGTGAGCAGCCATGCTGGGAAGAGGGTCAGAGCACATCATGCTGCTTCCCTCTCCCCCATTTCCCAGGGCAATGAGCATATGTGCTCTAAATCTTAAATCATTTATATTGAAATCCATTGTCTGCTATTCATATCTATGTGTGTATATGCGAGTGTTTAATAAGAAACAGAGAAGTTAAGTGGCTTGTTCAGGTGCATTCAGCATTTTCAGTGGTGTTGTAAACAAGGATTTGCATACTTACAGACACTACTTGTAATATATTTTCTATAGTGTTACACTGTCTCCCCAATGATATTGGGTGGTCTTTAAGGTCATGGTCTAGGTCAAGGCTTCTTAACCTTTTTTGTTCCATGGACCCCTTTGCCAGTCAGGTGGAAACCACAGACCCCTTACTAAGTCCACACTGTATACTGTGTATTATTAATAAATATATCACACCAGCACCAACACATCCCCACAAGAATAATGTTTTTTTTTTAATTTAAATTCAAGCTCACAGACCCCTTGTTAAGAACTCGTGGTCTAGGTCATATGTATCTACTGGAGTTGGACTAACTTGATTCCAATTAATATGTTCTATTATACCTTGTCCCTCTACCCTATTCCTCTGTAGAGCACAGCAAGAAATAAGCCTCTTTCCCCCTCCATTTTCCTCTCCCTGGGCAGCCTCACCCACAGTGCTTCAGCGGACCAGAAGAAAGTAGATTCTGAGAGAGAACAGCCCCCGCCTCCCGCTTTCTGCTCCCCCCTCCCCTTTGCTTTTCCCATCCACACCTGTCTCCAGCCCTCAGCTTCCTGGGTCACAGTGGGAAACTCCCACCCACCAGCTGGGTTGGTTTTATTTTTGAGAAAAGAGAACAGCTGGGCGATTTTAAAGATGGAACTTAAGACCCACTTAACTAGTCAACTCCAGTTGTCAGGCCCCGAAGCTGCATTTAAGGACAGGAGTTGTGGATGTGACATGAAAGCAAACAGGCCCAGATGCTTTGTCCTCACCCAGCATGACAGACTGCATACTTCATGAGATTTTTCCAAAGAACTTCTGCTGGATCACTTTGGTCTTATTCTTCTCTATATAAAAGTTATTCACTAGTGTCTGGTCTTTTGAGCCTTGTGGCTCAGGAAAGAAAGAAAGTCAGCAAGTTAACAAATTAGACATGTTCCACCTGGCCAGGCCATCAAAAGCTAATTTTACTTAGTCTCAGCCTAACCCATCCCTAGATCTTCATATGCATTTAAATTATGGAAAGCCTTGTTCAAATTCATAAAATAGTTGACAGCAGAGTAAAACAGACCTAATAGACCCATTTCTTATTAAAAAGGTCAATGCTGGGAACATCTAATGCTAGATAAATGATTCAATTTAGCAGGTCAAGCCTGACTAATTCTATCCTCTGATTGGGGTGAACTTATTTCCCCTGAAAAAACAATTTTCCCACACGCTGCTGGATTATGTATTTTAAACTTACATTTTTACAGGACATTACTAGAATATTGAGCAAGCCAGCTCATCCATTAAACAAAACTGAGGAAAACTTCCACACCACAAATAACATTTAGAACCCATAAGCAATGAAACATAAATCCTGTTAGAAACTGGATAGTGTCCTCAGTCAAAAAGCAGTCACAAAAGGAACACTTGGAAGCACATCTGTTCAAAGTTCACATATTCTAAGTCCATAGCTGCAGTAGTTGGAAGATATCAGAATCTTCTTATACAAACTTTTCTTGGAATCAATAAGTTAAGGCAAATAATACTATACAAAACAAATAGTGCCAGACCAGGATCAGAACTGGGGTGTATTTTTAGTTATGACTCTTATCACTGTATAATACTAGGAAAAATTCCTTCCCCTCTCTGAACCCCAATTACTTTTTCTATCGCATGAGGGTTTCAAATTTGAACTTTCTAGTTGGTTCTAGTAGCATAATTAGTTGGCTCTAAATTTAAGTGTTAATCATGCATACAGGCTTCAAATGTGGGGCCTAAGTGTTTAGGTATATAGCCTCCAAAATCATGTGTGCACTCACCTACTTAACCTCCAAGGTTATCTTTGGGGATCCTTGATGGGCTTCCAACTTAGAGTGTTGCTTTAAGATATGTGTATCTTTCTTCCTTTAGGCATTGTTTGTGTGTAATTATCAGTGCTTTTCTAGGCAAACAGCTATCATAATAACCAATACAGAATTCTGGTGTGTTCCCCATTTATCTCCATTTCTCCTCCTGGGCACAGAAAGTATTACATTTCTCTGCCCTCTAGGAATTAATCATGATCATATGATATGCTTTAGCCAATGAAGTATGAGGAATGACACATGTCATGCCTGGACAGAGCTGGCCCCTAATTTTCTACATCTTTCCCTCTGCAATAGCTACTGGCAGTGTTTTATACAGTGGCTACTCCATTGCCTGGTTCTGAGAGCAGTTAAAGCAGAGCACTGGCCCCAGCCAACTAGCAAATGACATGGAATTTGAGTGAAAAGCAAACATTGATTTTATTAAGTCACTGAGATTTGACTGGTACAATTCTACTTCAAAAAGGACTATCCTTTTGTTCAGCTGCTAGAAGTGGAGCAAGGAATAGGCAAGAAGTATATATTCTAGCTACTTGCAACTGAAACACTGGGTTGTTAAGGAACTATGTTATGATATTGCTTTGTAAGGGTTTGCTCAATAGCTACATGGAAAAAGCCTTTGGATGTCACAAAATCAAGTACCAGAGACAGATCAGTGTTGAGTTCAAAGGACAATTACAGAGAAATCAAATAGTAAAACCATAGTAGCTGAGTCACAAGGGTAGGTTTAAGTACAAAGGAACTGATTCTAAGATGCTCAAGAGGCAAATTACAAAGGGATGCCTAGATGGAATGCTGAGATCAAAGATATCCCACTGCGGGATTGTTTCACTGTTATATTCTGCCCGTTTTGCAGCTTTGCCATCCCTCCATAAAGTGGTCATAATTTTTAGTTCCTTTCTGTCAGCTGTAACCCATTGAGCAGTCTTGGGAAGCAGCCATGCATAAAACCAGCTAAAAAGGGGAAAGTCAAACTCATCAGAAGATAAGTTCTTGATTACTAGCCTAAATATTTCTTACCCTTACTTTGTGTTTCAAAACAATGTAATAGCAATAATTTTCCCTGCCAGTGTAAACGCCATTAATTGCTGTATGTTAAGCAAAGAAACACCATTAAATCCTAAAGTCAAAACAGAGGAAGCAACAAGATGTAGAGTCACTGCTTTTGTGACCAAAGTCAGAACCAAGGACAATGCAATAAAAAACCATGTAGGATGCTTCTGTCAGCAGCTTCCTACTTGCCATTCTATAGTATTTGTGGCCCACTTCTTATATACCAAGCTATGGATTCCTGAGAACAATGACCAGGGTTGTGATACACTTTGTGAGAGGATGAAACTTGGGGCAGGTGTAGAACATATTTTTGCATCAGACAAATGTGATTAGTACCAAGTTCCATGGCCTACAAAATGAGGTCATAATACCAGAACTGCAGACTTCCCCACCTGCTACCATTGCTGTCTTGCAGGAGTAAATCCATTACTGCCATGGATTTTCAGTTTCTAAAGAATTGCTCTGTGAACCAGATAATGAGGACACTTCTAGGGATGTGAATCGCAAACTTGGGTGCACATTAGTATCATCTGGGGAGCTTTTTAAACACTTGCTGCCTCAGACCACACCCCAAACCAATTACATCAGCATTTATGGGAGTGTGAACCAGGCATTAGTATTGTTTAATCCCCTCCTCTCCCCAGGTGATTCTTTAAAAAAAAAAATCCTGATTTGGTTCTACTTCCACTCTGATTTAATTGTCAGGGTACAGCCTGGGCAGCAGATGATTCTAATGTTACTATGTTTGATAGCCATGCCTCTAGAGGACAGAGACATAAAGGAAGTTAGAAATGTTACCTCTCTCACCATTGTTTCCTGAAGATGAATGATAAAAGGCACTTGGGGTGGTTTTAAAAGTAAAGTGGATTAATCCATTCATTCCAAACATTTACCAACATATAAGTATGGGTCAAACACTAGGCACAGGGGATACAAAATACAAAAGACCAAAATCCTAGAGCTCAGAATCCAACTCAAGTACTACAATAACATGTAATAAGTGTGATGGAAGATGTAAGGAAGTGTTTTAATTAAATATTGACTCTAGCTGAGAGAAGAGTCAGGTGCCTACCCTTGAGTCTAGAAGAATGAGACGAGAACCACTGAGGGCATGCATTCCTGTTATGCTTACACTGGCTGAACTTGGCTGCCCCCAAAACGACAACCTGATCCTAAGTGGTCATGTTATGGGTTTATAGCAATCAGCACAAACTAACCAGTGTCTTTTAATTTCAAATCCAAATTCCTAAGAGAATGTGATTGGTCCAACTTAAGTCAAGGGTCCACTCCTGATCCAACCAGAGTCATATAGTACAAACATAATTGACTCAGAACTCTTGACAGAAAGAAGAATACAATTGTCAGTGAAGAAGGCAGTTGGAGGGCTGAGAAGGCACCCCAAAAGTTGTTTAGCAAAGGTGTGAGAGTGATTCCAGGTGAGGGACCTATAAGCACTGTAAGAGGAGCTGAACATGAGTTACATAGCAGAAGATGAAGTTAAAGAGTAGCTGCCTCAACAAAATATACTAAATCAAAGCCAGCAACATATAAAAGGGTCAAGTGAGGTTTATCCCAGGAATGTAATGTTGTTCCCACATTTAAATTTCAATAAATGTAATTTACTATATTACCAGACTAAAGAAGAAAACCATATCATTCCAGTAGATGTAGAAAAATTACTTGACAAAATTCAACATCCATTCATGATGAGGTTTTTTTTACAAACCTCAAAAAACTGGGGGCCAAAAGTAATTCAATCAACAGTTTAAAGTGCATCTGCAAAAAACCTATAGCTATCATATTTAATCATGAAAAACTGAATATTTTTTCCATAAGATGGGAAATGAGGCAAGGATATCTGCCCTCATAGCTTCTATTTAACATCATACTTGATGTTAAATCCTAGACAGTGTGATAATAGATAAGAAAATAAATAAAAGACACACAGATTGGAAAGGAAAAAATAAATATCTATTAACAGATGATATAGTTATCCATGTGAAAAGTCACAAGGAATCTAAAAAAACTCCTAGAACTAAATTCAAATTTAGCAAAGTTGCTGGATACAAGGTCAATATACCAAACTCAATTGTATTTCTATGTATTGGCAAAAATAATTAGAAATTTAAATGTTAATATATAATATCATTTACAGAAGCATCAATCATGAAATGCTTAGGAATAAATGTAAAATTATATGCAAGATTCTGAAAACTGTAAAACATTGATTAGAGAAATCAAAGATCTAAAAAAAAATACTATACTATACTATGTACATGGATTGACAGGGGTTCTTAACAAGGGGTCCATGATCTTGATTTGAAATTCAAAAAATAACATTATTCTTGTAGGGACGTGTTGGTGCGGTGTGATATATTTATTAAATAATACACAGTATAGTATGGACTTAGTAAGGGGTCCATGGTTTTCACCTGACTGGCAAAGGGGTCAGTAGAACAAAAATGTTAGGAACCCTTGGATTAGAAGATATATACTATGTTCATGGATTAGATTCAAAGCAATCCCATTCAAAATTCCAACAAGCATTTTTATAGAATCAACAAATTGATTCCAAAATTTATATGGAAACTCAAAATAATGAGAATAGCCAGGACAATTTTGAAAAAGAAGAAAATTGGAAGACATCACTACCTGATTTTAAGACTTACTTAAAACTACAATAATCACAACAGTGTTGTACTGATGAAAAGATAGAGACATACAGACCAATGGAATAGAAAGAGAGGCTAGAAAAAGACCCACATATTTGTGTTAAATTGATTTTTTGCAAAGGACAATTCAATGGAAAAGAGTAGTCTTTTCAACAAATGGTACTGAAATAATTTAAATTCCCTTATGAAAAAATTTAGACAATTCATACTTTGTACCTTGTACAAATGTAACTCAAAATAGGTCCCATGATGATGGACAATGTCCAACCTAAGGAACAGAGTCTGCAACTGCAAGCAAGATAGTCCCATCCATCTTTTCCATGGGATATAAGCCCACTCTCAATTAGAGGTAGAGTGGACATCACCATCCCAGAATCCTAAGGATTGGGGAAAGAACTATGGACTAGAGTGGACTTACTGGTATTCTACTATAGACATACTGTGATTCTAGCAATGGAAGAAATTACAACATTGATGTGGAGCCAGTGGCCACTGGAGGCTCTGGAGGCAGGAAGAGGGAAAAACAGTTGTAATACGGGGGCTTTTTCAGGACTTGGGAATCGTCCTGAATGACACTGCAATGACAGATATAGGCCATTTTATATCATCACATAACATGCAGAACTGTGTGGGAGAGAGTGCGGTCTACAATGTGAACTACGGTCCATGCTTAAGGCAAAGCCCCAGCTTGCCTTTATCAATTGCAATGAATGTGCCACACTAATGAAAGATGGTTATGTGGGAGGGTGTGGGAGGCATGGGGAGTGGGGTTTATGGGAATCCCTATATTTTTGGTGTAGCATTTATGTAATCTAAGTATCTTTTTTAAAAAATTATTATTAAAAAAAAGTAGGTCCCAGTTCTAAAAGTAAACCACAAAATTATGAAACCTTTAAAAGTAAACATAAGAGAAAATCATTTTGACCTTGAATTGACAAAAATTTCCTAGATATGACACCAAAACCATGATCCACAAAAAGAAAAAAATTAATAAATTATACTTCATCAAAACTATAAAATTCAGCATTTGAAAGATGCTATTAAGAAAATGCAAAGTCAACCTACAGACTTGGGAACAATATTTGTAAAACACGTAACTATTAAAGGACTACTATCCAGTATACACAAATAACTGTTATAACTCAATAATGAGAAAACAACTACTTTTAAAAATGAGCAAGTGATATGAATAGATACCTCACTAAAGAAGATATATGGATGGAAATAAGCACATGAAAAAAAGTTCAACATTGTTAGTCATTAGAGAAAGGCAAACTAAAACAATAATGAAGCATTTCACACATATTAAAATGGCTAAAATTCTAAAAATCAGATAATTCCAAGTACTGATGTGGATGTGGAACAACTAGAACTCTCATACATTGCTGATGCAAATGTAAAATAATGCAGCCAATTTGGAAAGTACTTTGGCAGTTACTTAAAAAAATTAATATAAGCTTACTAAATGACTCAGCAACCCCACTTCTAGGTATTTACACAAAAGAAATAAAAATATAGGCTAATACCCATACTTGTATATAAATATTTACAGCAGCTTTATCTGTAATCACCAAAAATGGGACACAAACAATATGTATTAGTTTTCTATTGCTGTATAATAGACTAACACAAATTTAACAGTTTAAAACAATATGTATTTATTATCTCACAGCTTCTATGGCACAGAAGTTTGGGCTGCTGAGGTTCTCACAAAGCTACAATCCAGGTATTGCCTAGGCTGCATTCTCATCTAAAGGCTTGACTGGGGAAGAAATCATTTCCAGGCTCACTCAGGTTGCAGGCAGAATTCACTTCCTTGCTTCTATAGAACCCAGGGTCCAGCTTTTTGCTGCCTGTTACCTGGAGGCTGTCATCAGTTCCTAGAGACCACCCTCAGCTCTGTGCCATGTAGGCTTCCACAGTGTGGCTACTTACTTTATTAATTCAGCAAGGAGAGTCTCTAAAGCAGGGGTTCTTAACCAGGGGTTACGATTTCAGGGGGTCCATGAACTTGAATTGAAAAAAACCAACTTATTATCTTTATTTTCTATGACCTCCGATGTTGAGTGTCATAAAACCATCTGCTGCTATATTCTGAGAAGGGGTCTGCTGGTTTTCACCTGACTGGCAAAGGGGTTCATGGAACAAAAAAGGTTAAGAACCCCTGCCCTAAAAGAAGTATGCTAGTAAGATGGGGTATTGCACAGCATGGCATAATCATGGGAGTGACATCCAATCACCTTTGCAATATTTTATCCTTTAGAAGCCTGTCACAGTGTCCTCCCACGCTAAAGGGGAGAAGATGACACAAAGGCTTGAACACGAGAAGGCAGGAAGCAGGCGGGCCACGTTAGTGTGTCCATCACACTACATGTTCATCAGCTGGGTAAGGAATGGGCACACAGCCGTACACACACACATCAACGAAATATGAAACACACACAGTGAAATCTTACTCAGCAATAAAAGGGAATAAACTACCAACACTAGCAAAACATTAATAGTTCTCAAATGCTTTCAGCGAAATGAAAGAAACCAAATCAAAAGGTTACATACCGAATGTTTCCATTTACATAATATGAAAGAGCCAAAAAGATAACATCAGTGGTTGCCAGGGACCCAGGGCATGGGGAGGAAATTGACCGCAAAGAGGCATGAGTGAATTTTGTCTGATAAATGGAAATGTTGTATGTCTTAACTGTAATGGGTAGTTACACCAAGAAAAGCATCTTCCAAAATGCATGGAGCTGCAGGCCTGAAGGGTATATTTTATGGTATATAAATTATACCTCAATAAGCCTGACTTTAAATAATAAAGGGGAAACAAGTGACAGAGAAGCTGACAGCAGATGGGGCAGTCCTTGAATCTGATCCCCAGGATGTGCCCTAGTGTACAACCCTGTAGAGATCTCAAGAAGGCCAATAGCATAAATTATATATTAGAAGTATCCTAATAAATTTACTAATCAGAGGACTGCTTGTTTTCAATAAATGTCAAATGCTGCTTTCATCGTTAGAAGCACATTATATCTGGGCAGAGGTTGAAGTTGCTAAAGTGGAGAGGTAGGGTTAATACTGATTAGCCAAATTGTTAAAGTGCAAATTTGGCTTCCACTACGTTACAAAAACTATTTATTAAGAATTAACTTCTTCACACAAATTTTGACAAAGCCAGGCACAAAAGATCCTCAGTGCAAGTCATCTGCTGGCAGTCTATCCCTGTGTACAGGGCTACAAACTTAACCACACTTAGCACGACTCAGGGGGTCATGGAAAGCTTGTAGGGGTTTTACATTCCTGGCAGTGAACTCAGACCATCCCTCTGACCAAACATCCATGAATAAATCTCTAAATTTATAAGTAAGTTCTATCAGCTACAATACAAAACTGAGGCATATCATAGAAAGGAATTTTTACTTAATCTAAAAACATGTGAGGGTCACTAAAGAATTATAAACATGAGGATGAAGGAAAAAGATTTGTGTATTAGGATAAAAATCATACTTTAAGCAGCATGAAAGATAGACTTCAGGGGGCAACACTGGAAGAAAGGAGTGGAGTTAGG
>JAQZBX010024268.1:0-30308 GCA_029593785.1 Cabassous unicinctus
AAAAAAAAGTTCCAGTATAATAGCAACTAAAAAAATCAATTATTTAGGAATAAACATAACCAAGGATTAAAGGATCTGCATCCAGAAAACTACAGAACATTGCTAAAAGAAACTAAAGAACTTAAATAAATGGAAGGACATTCATGGATTGGAAGACTAAATATTGTTAAGGTGTCAATTCTACCTAGCCCTCCCAGCTGGGCCACAACAGTCTATTCACAAATGGTGCAACGACAATTGGATATCCATAGCCCAAAGAAAGCAAAAGGACCTTATCTCACACCTTACATAAAAATTAACTCAAAATGGATAAAAGATCTAAATATAAAAGTGACTCCTATAAGAAAAATGTAGGAAAACATCTTCAAGATCTATGGTAGGCAGTTGTTTCTTAAACCTTACACCCAAAGCATGAGCATAAAAGAGAAAATAGATAAATGGGACCGCCTCAAAATTAAACACTTTTGCACCTCAAAGGACTTTGTCAAATGGGTGAAAAGACAGCCAACTTAATAGGAGAAAATATTTGGCAACCACATATCCAATAAGGGCTTAATAACTGTGATATATGAAGAGATCAAACAACACAATAATAAAAAGACAAACTACCCAACTAAAAAATGGGCAAAAGACTTGAAAAGACAATCATCCAAAGAAGAAATATAGATGGCAAAGGAACGTAGAAAACATGTTCAACATCACTAGTGATTAGGAAAATGCAATTCAAAACTTCAGTGAGATATCATTTCACACCTGTCAGCTTGTCCACTACTAAAAAGTTGGAAAACTGTAAATGTTGGAGTTTGAGGATGGTTAGGAATACTTGTTCACTGCTGGTGGGAATGTAGAATGGTACAGCCACTGTGTACATCTTTTCAGCTGTTCCTAAGGAAGTTGAACATAGACTTTCCATGTGACCTGGCAAATACCATTACTAGGTATATACCCAGAAAAACTGAGAGCAATGACATGAACAGACATCTGCACACTGACATTCATAGTGGCAATATTCATGTTAGCCAAAATTTGGAAACAACCCAGGTGTCCATCAACTGATGAATAGATAAACAAATTGTAGTGTACACACAGGATGGAATATTATGCAGCAGTAAGAAGAAATCAAGTCATGAAGCATATGAAAACATGGATGAACCTGGAGGACATTATGTTGATTGAAGCAAGCCAGATACAAAAGGACAAATACTGTGTGATTGCGCTATTATGAACTAAATATATTATGTAAACTCATGAAATTAATAATTTAAATATAGGTCACCAGAAAATAGAATGAAGATAGGGAATGGAAAACTAAGGGTTAATCTGTGCAGAATTGGTTAAAAGTGTTTGTAAATCTTTGAAAATGAATAGAAACAGTGAAAGCACATAATAGTGTTTGTAACTGGCAGAGCTATTATATGGGTGTGACAGTGGTTGAAAGGGTAAGTCTAGGGTTATGTATATATCTAGAAGGAAAGCCTAAAACTGTAACATGAGACTGTATAACATAGTGAAACCTCATGTAAAATGGAAATATGGGTGGTATTTCATATATAAGACTGTTTTTACAAATATAAATATACTATAGAGAAAAGGAAACAGCTATGGCCTTCTGATTCCAGCTATGTAGGTCAGGGGAAGCATAGAGAAATTGAGAGATGCTGAGTTTTGTTTGTTTACTTTTTTGTGTGTGTTTTTTTTTTAATATTATTGGAATAATGAAAATGCTGTAAAAATGATTGAAGGGATGAATGCACAACTATGTGATTATAATGAATACCATTGATTTTACACTTTGGATGGATTTATGCTTTATTAATATGTACCAAAAAATGAAGAATGAGCTAAAATCAAGGACCTAACTGCCCACCTGGAGAAACTAGGAAAAGTACAGCAAACTAATCCCAAAGAAAGCAGAAGGAAAGAAATGACAAAGATTAGAGCAGAAATAAATGAAATTGAGACTAGAAAAACAATGGAGAGAATTAACAAAACCAGAAGTTGATTCTTTGAGAAGATCAATAAAATTAACAAACTCTTAGCTAGGCTAACAAAGAAAAAAAAGAGAGAAGATGCAAATAGATAAAATCAGAAATAAGAGGGTGGATATTACTACTGATGACACTGAAATAAAAAGGATCATAAAAGGATACTAGGAACAACTGTATGCTAACCAATTAGACAACTTAGATAAAATGGACAAATTCCTAGAAACACACAAAAAACCTATACTACTCTAGAAGAAATATAAGACCTCATGAAGCCAATCACAAGTAGAGATTGAATCCATCATGAATAACCTCCCAGCAAAGAACACCCTAGGACCATATGGATTCACAGGTGAATTCTACCAATCATTCCAAGAAGAATTAATACCAGTCCTACTCAAACTCTTCCAAAAGATTATACATTCTATGAGGCCAACATCATCCTAATACCAAAGCCAGATAGATGCTACAAGGGAAGAAAATTACTCACCAATTTTATGACTATATATGCAAAAATTCTCAGCAGAATACTTGCAAATCTAATTATATACCACGATCAAGGAAGTTTTATCCCAGCTTCGCAAGGTTGGTTGAACGTAAGAAAATCAATCAATACAGTACCCCACATTAACAAATCAAAGGGGAAAAAACACATTATCATCTCATTTGACACAGAAAAGGCATTTGACAAAATCCAGCACCGTTTCTTGTTAAAAACACTTAAAAATACGAATAGAAGAAAACTTTCTCAACATGATAAAGGCTATATGAAAATCCCACAGCTTACATTGTACTACTTGCTCAATGGTGAAAGACTGAAAGCTTTCTCTCTAAGATCTGGAACAAGACAAAGATGCCCATTTTCACTACTGTTATTCAACATCGTGCTAGAAGATCTAGCCATAGCAGTTAAGCAAAAATAAAAAATAAAAAAAAGAAATAGAATGCATCCAAATTGGAAAGGAAGAAAGAAAACTTTTGCTATTCACAGATGATATAATTTTATACCTAGAAAGTCCCCAAAAATCTACAACAAAGCTACTAAAGCTAATAAATGAGTTCAGCAAAGTGATGGGATACAAGATCAACATGCAAAAATCAGTACTATTCCTTTACATTAGCAATGAGAAATCTCAGGAAGAAATCAAGAAAAATATTCCATTTACAATGGCTCCTAAAAGAATCAAATATATAGGAATAAATGTAACTGAGGATGTAAAGGACTTATACTCAGAAAATAACAAAACATTGCTAAAAGAAATATAAGAAGACTTAAATAAATGGACAGGCATTCCATTTTCAAGGATTAGAAGGCTAAATATCATTAAGATGTCAATTCTGCCCAAATTGACTTACAGATTCAACACAATCCCAATCAAAATTTCAACAGTCTAACTTTCAGAAATGGAAAAGCCAATTATCAATTTTATTTTGAAAAAGTAAGGGGTCCCAAATAGCCAAAAACATCTTGAAAAAGAAAAATAAAGTTAAAGGACTCACATTTCCTGACTTTAAAGCATGTTACAAAGCTACAATGGTCAAACAGCAAGGTACTGGAATAGAGATAGATATATTGACATAGGGAATTGAATTGAGAGTTCAGAAATAGACCTTCATAACAATGGCCAATTGATTTTTGACAAGACTGCCAAGTCCACTCAACTGGGAAAGATTAGTCTCTTCAAGAAATGGTGCTGGGAGAACTGGATATCCATATGCAAAGGAAAGAAAGTGGACCCCTATCTCACACCATATACAAAAATGAACTGAAAATGAATCAAAGACCTAAATATAAGAATGAGCACTATAAAACTCCTGTAAGAAAATGTAGGGAAGCATCTTCAAGAACTTGTGGTAGGCAATGGTTTCTTAAACTTTACACCCAAAGCACAAGCAACAAAAGAAAAAAATAGATACATAGAACCTACTCAAAATTTAAAATTTTTCTGTATCAAATGACTTCATTGAGAAAGTAAAAAGACAACCTAATCTGTGGGAGAAAATATTTGGAAACTACATATCTGATAAGGATTTATTATGCAGAATATATAAAGAAATCCAACTCTACAATCAAAAGACAAACAACCCAATTTAAAAATGGGCAAGAATTGTATAGCAGTTTCTCCAAAGAGGAAATACAAATGGCTAAAACACACATGAAAAGATGCCCGACATCACTAGCTATTAGGGAAATGCAAATCAAAACCGTAATGAGATATCATTTCAGAACTTCTAGAATGGCCACTATTTAAAAAACTGAAAACTGCAAGTGTTGGAGAGCATGTGGAGAAATAGAACCACTCATTCATTGCTGGTAGGAATGTAAAATGGTGCAGCCATTGTGGGAGACAGTTTGGCAGTTCCTCAGAAAGCTAAGTATAGAGTTAATATATGATCTGGCAATCTTGCTACTAGGTATATACCCAGATGAAATGAAAGCATGGACTCGAAAAGATCTTTGCACATGGATGTTCATAGCAGCATTATTCACAATTGCCAAAAGATGGAAGCAACTCAAGTGTCCATCAACCAATGAATGGATAAATAAAATGTGGTATATACATATGATGGAATATTACTCTGCTGTAAAAAAGAATGAAGTTCTGATTAATGCAACAATATGGATGTAACTTGAGGACATTAATGTCAAGTGAAATAAGCCAGACACAAAAGGACAAATATTGCATGACTTCACTGTAATGAACTAATTATATAAAAGCAAACTCTTAGACTTAGAATCTACAATATAAGTTACCAAGAGATAGATTGGAGTTAGAGTTTGGGGAGTCAATGCTTACTTTATACAGATTTTCTGTTTAGGCTGATAGTTAGTTTGGAAATAGTTAGTGGTAGTGTTAGCTCATTATTGTGAGTGTAATCAACTGCACTGAACTGCACAGGTGAAGGTGATTAAAAGAGGTAACTGGATGTATGTATTACTAGAATAAAATTAAAAGATAAAGCGTAGCACTGTACAACACAGTAAACCCTATTGTAGATGACAGACTATAGTTAATAGTACAAATATAATAATGCCCTTTCATGAATTATAACAAATGTACAATACTGACACAATGTAGTAATAAAAGGATGGGAAAAATACACCTAATGTAATTAATGGATGATAGAACTATGTTAATAATCTTTCACAATTGTGACAAAAATAATTAGTGTTAAAAAGAGTACAATTATTTAAAAAATGCTATCATCAGGGAGGTGGATGTGGCTCGGGATTGAGCTCTAGCCTATCACATTGGAGATCCATGGTTTGGTTCCTGGTGCCTCCTAAAGAAGACAGCAAGCTGGCACGATGGGTTGGTGTGACAGGCAGGCACGGCAAGCTGACACAACAAGATGATGCAACAAGGGACACAAGAAGAAAAAACATAATGATAGACACAACAAAGCAAGGAACGGAGGTGACTTAAACAATTAGGTGCCTCATTCCCATGTCGGAGGTCCTGGGTTCAGTTCCTGGTGCCTCCTAAAGAAACAAAAGAAGACAAACAGACACAGCGAGTATAAACAACAAGCGGGTAGGGAAAAATAAATAAATAAAATAAATTTTCCAAAAAATGCTATCATCAATAGTGACAAACTTTCTACACCGTTGTAGGTGATATATGGGAATCCTGTACTTTATGCATGATTGTTTGGTCAACTCACAACTTCTCCAATAAAAAAAAAGTGATATGAACCCTTTATTATCTGGAAATGTCTTTGTTTTGCCTTTCTTTAGGATGCTAGTTTGATTGGGAATGATTATAATTCTTAAAAAATTTCCTCTCATAAAATTGAAGAGATTATTCATGTTCTTCTAGCAATTGTTGTTACCAATAAGAAATCTAATGCCAGTCTGCTTGGCATTAGATTCTTGACAACAACCTGTTGTGGTCAACATTATTGTTGTTTGCATATGCCTTTTAGCACCCTGAAAGCTTTCATGGTAATTTTACTATTCTCACGCTTATGTTCATGTATTCTGCTTGGCCCTTGCCTTCTGAAAACTTGTGTTATCAACTTTGTGTGTGTGTGTTTCTCACTATTAACGATTTCCTTTCCTGCATTCTCTCTGTTCTTTACTTCTTAAACTCTATTAGACTGATGTTGGCATTTTTCTAATGGAGTTTGTAATTTGCTACATATCTCATAATTTTTCTATCAAGCTTTTCATTGTCCCTTTGACTTTAATGGACAATCTTTTGTCCATTATTTTTTTCTTTTTTTATGTCCATTGTGTTGACCAGCCTATATTTTCAGGTTTTTATTTTTTTTAATATAAATTCACAAAAGTTCAAAGAAAAATATAAGAAAACACCAATTTTTCCATGAAGCACTAAATATTTTTTCATATTTCCTTTAAGTCTTATTTTAAATAATTGAAATATAGATGGACTTGAAGTTCCCTTTTAACCATCTCTGCCATTTGTTAATTTCTTCTCATTACATCTCTACTCAATCTTATATTGGCAGGTGGGTTGGGGGGGTTCAGAAAAAAGGTAAAATATTTTCATCTTCTCCATAGGGAAAGATATATGTTCTATTTCTAAGGCCTTGGGCTTCCTTACCTCATGAGAAGGCAAATAATTTTTATGAGGTATTCAGAGCTGAACCCATTCGTGAGGCGAAATAAGCTGAAAGTTCTATTTTACCTGTAAGGGTTTAATGAGAAGGGGTGGACCTGGAGGAGATTTGAGGAAGTACATGGAAAAAGAGTACTGGGTCCCAGATTTGGATATCTAGGTCCCATTCAAAGTGCAATTCAGAGATCAGTCAGGTCTTTGAAATACAGGTCAATGGGCTGGAAGTAATGATAAAAGAACACCTTGCAAATGCCCAAGTCTGTGCAGGTCTTAGCAATAACTCCAGTACAATGACCCTGAATGCTTCATCAAGGCAAAATAAAATTGTGGTTAGAACTCTGATATTGAACTTTTTATTTAATCTTGAGCAATGAGTTTTATCCTTCTATGCCTCATTTATAAAAATGAAACTCTTAAAGATTCTTTGATTTTCTACAACCTCTACAAAGCTCAAATTACTGAGACAACTTCCTTTTAAGCATATGCTGTTTTTGTTTATCACTTAGAGCACCATGAACTGGAAGTTTCCTAGAAAAAGCGTCCAGCAATTGGGCTCTCCTAGGTTTGTCTCCCCTGTTATCATTATATTCCGTATTTGAGAAGCCAGAGAAGTACCTGGTATAGTACTCACTCTATCCTGTTCCTTTTAGGTGACCTTGAAATGATGGTACCAGATACGAGTTATAGACCTTGCACAAATTTTCAAACAATAAAACTAATTTTAGAAACAGCAGAGAACTAACCCTGATGTTGTTCTTCAATTAGCTAGAATATTTTGAACTGGAGATATATTTAGAACAATCCCTCATGCCTAGTTAATCTTGCTTGTCAGTTATATGATAGGTCTCTGGGTGCCAGAAGAACATGTCAATCCCAGAAAGTGATTTTATGATGAAGCCCATTTAACGTTTATGCTTTCACCAAGGCAGTCATTATTTCTAGTAGTAAAACATTTGTAAATTGGCTTACAATGTCAAGCATCACATTTAGAGGCAAGTGTTTTGGTGGTCTGAACCATGAATAAAAAGGGTTAATAATAATTGAGAGCATGCAAGTGTCCATTGAGCAAACTGGCTTGCAAGCCTGGCATGCCTCTGAATGTCAACCCAACTTGTAAAAATAACTTGGACTCTTAAACACTTAGACTGTATAATAATTTATAGACATCAGATTAGAATCCCACAGAGTGCTTTGGAAATTTATTTAGGCAGACTTTATTCCAGGAAAATCTCATCATGTAAGTTTGATAGTTAAAACAGTATGCTAAATGTTCCAGGCAATTGCCTGCTAACTTCAAATTTTGCACACTAAATATAAAAATTATGGCCACTGAATTTTCAAGGAAAATAAAATGAAAAGACTTTTATTTCCTTCTTGCAATTATGCAATGTATTTTTATTCTAAGCTCTTAGACCAAAAGAATTATGATTAAGAATGGGCTTCAGATGCCATCTGAGCCAATCTCTATTTCTCATGTGAGAAAAATGATGCCTAAGAGGGAAAGTCTCTAATATGCTTACAGACATTTACTGCAGAGCTAAGAATAGAACATGACTTTCCTATACCCAGTGTTCTTTCAAGTGCACCATAAATCATACTAAATCTAACTATACATATATGTGTTTATGTTCAAGAATGTAGTTTTATCCACTAGTCCTGACATATCAACTGCTAAACTAATACAAATTCTCTTTTCACTCAATAAGGTTAAATTAAAGTAAAAAGAAACGTTTCGATAGAATACTGTTAACAATTTCCAAGATTTTTTTGAGTTAATAATCTTTCACCAGTGAAGAAAAATAACCAATTATTATTATAATATCAGTTTTAAATTCATGGTTATCAAATACCAAGGGAAAATAACCTGAAAAGAAAGGAGTGATGTACTCCTTTAAGGATGTTTATTCAAATCTAATCAGACTCCCTTTTAACATGCTATATCTATGGGCTTACAACTAGGAACTATAGAAAAGTACTTTGAAGAAAATGGCTTCTTCTCCAAGCCTTACAATTTATCGGATTGTACTATCATGCATCATAGCAGAAAATGCCATGCTGATCAGTGTATGAGGTATTTAAAATATTTTTGACATTTTGTAGATAAAGAAATTCAATTTCAGGTGTGTTAAATTATTTGTACACAAATCATCAAGCTTGATTTTGATTAAAATTTACTCAAAGCAAGATCAATTTCATCTATAGCATGGGCTTGGGGTGGAGAGGAGGTTACAGAGATAAGAATCACAGAGAATGTTATTTTGGCCAATATTCTATTTGGTCTTTTTTATGCTTCAATGAAATGAAAAATTGCTAATTTTAAATGATAAATACTTATTACAAGTTTAATCTCTTTTCTCCCCCTTTTCCCTTTTGTACTTATGTTCAGGCTATGCATATGGTTATGACATTTTTGTTAATAGTGAACTTTAATTTTAGAGCAGTTTTAGATTTGCAGAATATAACTTGCACAGAAAGTGCAAAGACTTTCTGTATACCCCACACCCACAGTTTCCCTTATTATTCACAGCTTGCATTAGCATAATATATTTTTTACAACTGATGAACCAACAGTGATACACTATTAGTAATTAAACTCTGTAGATTATATTAGGACTCATTCTTTGTGTGGTACAGTTCTACAGGTTTTGATAAATGCATAATATCATGTGTACACCCTTACAGTACCACACAGAATAATTTCAGTACCCTAAAAACGAATAGGCTCCCCCTATTCGTTCCTCCCTCACTCCATTTCACTCTATGATAATCAAGGAACTTTTTACTATCTCTGTAGTTTTCCCTTTTACAGAGCATCATATACTTTGAATTATTATATGTAGTCTTCAGACTGCCTTCTTTCACTTTGCAATATGTATTTAAGCTTCCTCCTTGTCTTGATAGTTCATTTATTTTAACATTAACTAATATTCCTTTCTATGGATATTTGTACTGTAATTTGTTTACTCATGCACCTATAGAAGGGCATCTTGGTGATTTCTAATTTGGGGTATTATGAATAAAGGTACTATAAACATTTGTGTGCAGGGTTTTTGTGAGGACAAAAGTTTTCAACTGTTTGGGTAAATATCTAGGAGCAAGACTGCTGAATCATATTGGAAACCGATGCCTAGCTTTGTAAGAAACTACCAAACTGTCTTCCAAAGTGGTTGTAACAATTATCATTCCTATCAGCAAAGGAATGAGAGTTCCTTTTGCTCCACATCCTAGCAGCATTTAATGCTGTCCTTTTTTTTTTATTTTAGCCATTCCACACATTCTAAGAGTTGTGTAGTGTTATTATTTTAATGTGCATTTCCTTAATGATATGTGATGTTGAACATCTTTTTATATGTTTATTTCCCATCAGTATATACTATTTGGTGATGTGTTTGTTCAGACATTATGTCTATTTTTTTTTCAATTGTGTTGTTGGTATTCTTATTGTTGAGTTTTAAGAGTTTTTTGCATATTTTGAATACAAATCCTTAGCCAGGTAGGTGTTTTGAAAATATTTTCTTCCAATCTGTGACTTGTCTTTTCATTCTCATAACAGTGTCTGTCATAGAGCATAAGATTTTAATGTTAATGAAGTGCAATTTATCCATGTTTTCTTTCGTGGATCATGTACTCTGGTTGTATCTAAGAAGTCATTGCTAAACCCAAGGTTATCTAGTTATATTCTAGAAGATGTATAGTGTGATGTTTTACATGTAGGTCTATGATCCATTTTGAATTGATTTTTAAAAGATTTAAGGTCTGTGTCTAGATTAATTTTTCTATGTGAATATCTAGTTGTCTCAGCATGATTTGTTGAAAAGACCATCCTTGCTCCATTAAATTGTCTTTGCTCTTTTGCCATATATCAGTTGAATATATGTGTATGGGTCTATTTCTGGGTTCTCTATTTGCCTGTTCTTTCACCATTGCTATATTCTCTTGATTACTGTAGCTTTATAGTAAGTTTTGAAGTCAATTAATGTCAGCCCTCCAACTTAGTTCTTCAGTATTATGTTGCTATTCTGGGTCTTTTGATTTTCCATATCAACTTTAGAATCAGTTTGTCAGTATTCACAAAATAACTTGTGGGATGTTAATTGGGATTGTGCTGAATCTATATATCAAGCTGGGAAGAACTGACATCTTAACAATATTATTGAGTTTTCTTATCCACAAACATGGAATATCTCTCCATATATTTAGATCTTCCTTGCTTTCTCTTATCTGAGCTTTATAGTTTTCTTCATATGAGTCATGTACATTTTTTATTAGATTTATACCTAATTATTTTTTGGTGCTCATGTGACAGATTTGTGTTTTTTTATTTCAAATTCAAATTGTTCAAGTCTGGTACATAAGAAAAGTATTTGACTTTTGTATATTATCCTGCAACTTTGTTTTAATTGCCTATTAGTTCCAGGAGGGTTTTTTGTCAATTCTTTGAGATTGTCTACCTAGGCAATCATATCATCTGCAAACAAAGTTAATTTTATTCCTTTTTCACAGTAGGTATTCTTTTTATTCACTTTTCTTTTCTTATTGTATTATCTAGAATTTCCCATACAATGTTGAATAGTAGGGTTGAGAAAGAATATCCTTATCTTGTTCCCAATCATAGGGGGAAGGTATCTGGTTTCTCACCATTAAGTAAATGTTGGCTGTAGGATTTTTGTATATGCTTTTTCAAGTTGAAGAAACTGTCCTTTATTCCTAGTTTACTGAAAGTTTTTATCATGGTAGTTCTGTTTTTAAAGAGTATGGGCCTGAAACGTTCTTTTATTCATCAAAATACAAGGTACCATGGGAATTTTCATAGAAAATTGTAGTTATTTAAGAAAATATTGCTAAAGGGTTGTATGCCAAAGGAACATGATTTCCTAAAGTAATCCCTTAAAGAAAGTTGAGGTTTCTGGACAATGGCTTTACAAATATTGTTTGATTGAGGTGCAAATTCTGTAGCTCCATTTGCTGCAATAGATGATATCAAGTAATGAAATGAAAAAAAGAAATATATATTCAGGCTTTTTCAAATTCCTATATTTTCATTCATTTTGAAATTTGCTGCCAAATGAAAGCCATTCATAGTCCAAATTACATAACTTCATTTGACATTTTAAATTGTTATCTTTTTTATAGCAAGAACAATACCTAACGGTAGCAGTTTTGCATATTAATTTAATGAGGTCAGGGAACAATTTTTGAAGGGTTCCACCCTTTTGCTTTCTTCTCTGTATCTTTTCTTAGCCCAAGCAACTGATGTAGGGCCTGGAACATTGTAAGAGGAATAGATGATAACTAGTAGATCTGGGCTTTAAATTTAAAAGTATGACTCTAGTGCCTTATATTAGATTATATCAGGCTATTTTTTTTAATATCAAAGGAACCAATTCATTTAGGACTGGTGAGGAAGAACACAGCAGCTCTAGGTAAATACCCTTTATGTAAAATGTTGAGTTCTATGTTCTTACATAGCATTCTTTCTGAGTCTGAGTTTTAACTCTAAAGGTGCAAAAAATATCAAAATTTATTCTAATAATGGTATAAAGAGAATTGGAAAGCAATAAGCAATGCTAGTTAAAATATATTATGTTGTTCAATTTTATTTGATTACTAAGTTTTAATTTATGAATTTATAATATACAATAATGTTCTGCTTGGTATTTTGACCCCATAGTCACTTCTCCAAAGAGCACCACAATGATATTTTTAAAACACAAATCAAATCATACCATTCCCTTGCTTAAAATCCTCTGGCCATTTATATTATATTTATTAATAGAATAATCTAACTCTTTATTGGGCTCTGCAAGGTCTAACATGCACTAGCCTTTGACAATCTCTGTGACATCATCTCCTTCCATTTTCTTCCTTAGTCAATTCCTCCCACTGTTACCAGATTTTTTCTAGGTTCTTGACTATGCTGCAGAAACGAATTTCAAGAGCACATCGGGTTAGTTAGGCCAGTAATTTATTAAAGAAGGGAGGGAGGAGAACTGGGAGAAAATAACAGATCATAGGTCCCCAGTAGAGACTAAGGGACTGAAGAGTGATAAAGACGGCTGATTTATAGACTACAAATTTCCCATTATAGATTATAAATGCCCAGGGTTTACTTCCGTGTTGATCCATGCAGGGGGACACGGCAAGAGCAGGACACAGAAGGCAAGAGAGAGAGCAAGAGAGAGAGAGGCTTTTGTGTCTGCTTTTAAACCATTAAATATTCTGCCCCTTTGCTAATGCCATGTGAGGAGTTCCAGCTGTTTGCTGTTTTGATTGATTACCCCACCCATCAATCCCCTGGGTGGGCCCAAGGATAATGTCCCTGGAGAATATCCAGGGCTTCTTCTGGCTTCTGGAGGAAACCTCATGTGAGGGTCTTCCAGCAGCCATCTTTGGTGTATTGATATTCACCTAGACTTCTTGCCAGGTTCCAGATCCATCTATTGATTTCCTGTCTTACTAGCCTGCTTCACCACACTAGAATAATGTTCTTCCCCCAAAATGCCCAGTTCATTCCTGAATCATTGCTAGTTACTCAAATATGCCAAACTCATGCTCTGTAAAACAAGCTCGTCCCCTTGATTATTAAATGGTTAATCCAACAAATCATTCTGTTCTGTGCTTATCCTGTAGCTAGAGAGGTCTTCCCTTACTAAACTATCTAAAAACCACCCCAGCCTAATCATTCAAGTACCTTCCGCTGATTTATTGTTTCCATGGCCTTTACTGCCTGCTTGTATTAAATCATTGTGGGTTTTTTTTTTTTAATGTTGTCTCTAATTTCTATAAGGGTAGATTTTTAATAGCAGCACTGTTCACCACTATACTTCCAGTGCCCTGATAATACTCAGCACTTAGCAAGTGTTCAATAACCATATGTTGAAAAGTAAATTTTATAATGAGAATTTATTATAAAAATTATATTTATAATCCTAAGCAAGTAAACTGTTCATTTTAAACCATATTGCATAAAATTTGAAGCATAGAGATCTTTAGATTTTAGGAAGTTATTTTATGAATGCACATTTAGACCACTTGTTTGGTCCAAATTTCTTTCAACTTTTCACATACTTCTTTCAGCCTACAATTTTGTTTTGTTTTTATTATTGTTTTTAAAGGAGGAGGAATTTATATTTACACAAACACATCTACACACACATCTATATATGCATATACATATATATGATCTATTTCTCAATAATTACATATTTCAAAGTGCTTTATAAAAAATGCTGAGCCTCTTTGATTATACCAAAGAGCTCCAATTGGCAAATAATTATAGTTGAACTTAGAAACCAACACAGGTCTCAGCTTACCTCATCTATAAAATCAAAGAACTGGACCTCAGATTCTTCAAATCCCTGCCAGTTTTATTGTTCGACCAATCTATTATTGCAATTTGAAAACAAAATCCTTATCTGAAACTATTCAATACCTAAAACAAATATAAATTTAGTTTCTGGTTCATAAATTATAACTATATTTCCAACCTCTATAAATGCCAAGAATTGTTTTTTATTAGTAAACATTACCTCCCAGATCCTCCACCTAACTAGATATGTGACATTGAGTGAGTGGCTTCATCTTTCTATTCCTCAATTTCCTCGGCTGTAAATTGGAATTGATTACAGTATATATCTTAAAATTAAAACAGCTATTGTGTGACACACCATTGGCATAGTGCCTAGTACATTATAAGCACTAAATAATGATTAGCTACTACACATAAATTATATTAATGAGTTTAAGATTTAAATATAAGTTAAAAAGAAACATGTCCCCAAATCTTCTTAATACTGTGCATCAACTTCTAAACTCCTTTTGTTTGTTTTTTGGAGATTTTAAAAAGTGAACAAACATAAGCCAGTTTAAATAAGCATAAATTCTGAATCCATTCAGTCAGACGAGGTATTTTAATTATTTATTTATCTTAAATCATTAATGCAGTTATATTAGCATACTTCTGTTATTGTGGGAATATCTTACAAGAAATATGAGCAGAGTAATTCAATTAATACCTGGTAAAAATGACTAAAAAGGAATATATCAATTTATTCTTCCATAAAACTTAAATGATTATTGCTACACACCATACATTATGAAGAATATCTGCCATATATTCTGATATTTGAAAAAAATCACAGGAGGGCTGTTTTAGTTGGACAAAAGCTGCTGGGAGCAATATACCAGGTTGGCTTTCATAATGGGACTTTATTAGGTTAAAAGCTTACAGTTCTGAAGCTATGAAAATGTCCAAATCAAGGCATCATCAGCGATGCGGTCTCACCAAAGGGTGGCTGTGGCCAATCAGGCACATGGCAGCATCATCTAAAGATGTTTTCTCTCCATGCTCAGCTGTGGGTGATCAGGCACATGGCAGGGCATAATGGTAGCTCTGCCCAAATCAAGGCATCAAGCAAACACTCTCCCTGAGCTCAGTTGTGGGCAATTAGGCATATGGCTCATCTGTCCCTTCAATCTAGATCTCTCTCTCAGCCTCTCAGGACCTCTTTCTGTGCCTCTGTGTACTGCTGATTCCAGACTCTAGGCCAGGGTTTCTCTGTCTCTGCCACTTTTTCTGTGTGTCTCTGTTTTCAGTCCTCCATTATAAAGGACTCCAGCAAGAGGACCAAGACCCACCCTGGGTCATACCTCACAGAAGCAATTCAATCAAAGGACCCCCATCTGAATCCAATTCAATCAAAATGTCCCAAACCCATAAGAATGGATTAGCTCAGAACATAATCTGTCTAGGATCCTCAAAAAGCTTCAGACTGTCACAAGAGCTCTAGAACGAATATCAGCTTTTGATATTGAGCTATAATGTACAGATTTCCCTAAAAATTTTTGAGGGCCTCCTAAATGGCTGTGATGATGTGAAACTGTATGTACCCCAGAAAAGCATGTTTTCAGAGTTAATCCATTCCTGTGCATGTGAACCCATTATAGCTTGGTTTTGTGATGAAGCTACTTTAGTTAAGGTATGACCCACATCATTTAGGATGGGTCTTAACCTTCTTACTGGAGTCCTTTATAAATGGGAAGAATACAGAAAAAAAAGCCATGGAAGCAAGAAGCTGAAAGCAACAAAACCCAGATGCTGCCATGTGCCTTGCCAAGTGACAGAGGACTCAATTAAGATTTTTTTCTTGGAATGATTTTTTTAAAGCATACACACAGAGATATTGGTGACTCAAGAGGAAGAACAGAAATTCCCTAAAGATTACTATTTCCACTGAGCAGAGCAACAGGGAAGGTAAACTTGTAAGAGAGACAGCATAAGCATGGCATCTTTAATTTCACTAAAAATTGAAGCAAAATAGAAAAGAACAGGGAAATAAATGAGATTTGTCACTCTGAACTGAGATGACTGAGAAGAAGAAGAAGAAGCAAATAATCACTAAAATAAAAAAACAAGAGAATTCTGATCAATGAGGTTTTTCTGTGAGAATGACCTGCATTAATGTAATCTGCCCACCTAGAGAGGACTCAAAGCAGAGAACACAGAAAATGATATGAAAGTGTGTTCTGAAAATGCACACCAGAAACTGAATTACCAACTGCCCCACCCCACCTTTTTTGCTACACTACTGAGCAAATAATAAGTCTGGATGGTAGCATTCAGAGAATGTTATAAGAAAACAGAAAATATACAATATGAAATCTACAATTATATTTTAACCAAATGATAAGGAAAGGAATAAAATAAGCAAACAACATGAGAAGAAAGAATATTCTTGGAAAATGAAATTTACAAACATAAGTTTCTACTTTCTAAAAATCACATGAATTATTTGGAAAGAATCCTCAAAGAATGAGTACAAGAAATACAAAAGGAATATAAGACAGCAGAATATGAAACATGAAATGGACAAAATCAGGAAGAACATTAAAAATATCAATGAAAAACTATTAAAATTTAAATCTAGATTTATGTGAAGACAGTATCAGACTAGGCAAACAGGATTCAGATCTCTCACATAAACAATGGAAAAAGAGCCAAAAGCTTTCCCAGGGACCTGCTTTGGGGGTCAGCAGACCAGGAAAATGCTATACAATTCCCAGGAGGGTGAGGGACAGAGAGATGAAGGACCCCCAAAAATATAAACATGAGTTACCAAACCATTGTGGCAGCTAGGAAGGGCTCCCCTACCCTACTCTCAAGATATTAAGCCAGGGTAAATCTTCTGGCTCACTGCAGCCAACCGAGAGGGGAACAGAAGACTTCTTCCCTTTCAACATTTAAAAGGGAAAAGAGAAGGGGAGTCAGGGGCTTCTCTTCAGTGAATTTGGCCAGCAGAGCCTGCTTTGAATCTCAACTCTAACCAGATCAGAACATAGGAAAGTGGAGAGTGAAAGAAACACTTCCATGGAAAAGGGTGTTGATAAGCACCATCTTCTGGCCATTTGGGAAATTGCATAGGGAAAAACTGCTTTTAGTCTCTTTTAACTGCAAACTCCTGGGAGAAAATGTGCACCCCATTAGTGAGCCCCAGCCTGATTTTGATAACTTAAGCTGAACAATTTTAAAGGTTTACAATAAGTTGAAACGAATATTTAAAAAAAAAAAAAAGCTGTGGTAAAAAAAAATTGGCAAGAGAAAGAAATTGGTCATAGGGAAAATTCAACACCATATTCAGATGCCTAAACATTAGCAAAAAATTACAAGCCGTACTAGGAAACAGGAAGAGATAGGCCAACCAAAGGAACAAACTAAATATCCTGGAGAAATACAGGATTTAAGGCAACTAATCAATGATAATCTCACAACTCTCCTAAATCAATTCTAAGAATTGAAAGAAAATATGACTAGAGAGATAAAGGATGTTAAGAAGACACTGGGTGAGCATAAAGAACAATTTGAAAGCTTGCAAAGAAGAATGACAGACCATATGGGAATGAAAGACACAATAGATGAGATTTAATATACATTAGAGGCACATAAGAGCAGATTTGAATTGCTCAAAGACAGAAGAAAGAATATCTGAACTGGAAAAGACAGAAGAACAGGAAGAGAAAAAATTGGAAAAAATATAGAATAGGGTCTCAGGAAACTGAAAGGCAACATGAAATGCACAAAAATATACATTATTGGTGTCCCAGAAGGAGAAGAGAATGGAAAAGGGGAAGAAGGAATATTTGAGGAAATAAAGACCAAAAAATTCCCAATTTTTATGAAAGACCTAAATACCAATATCCAAGAAGGACAATGCACCCCAAACAGAATAAATCCAAATAGCTCTATCGCATGACACCTACGATTCAGAATGACAAATATCAAAGATAAAGAGAGGATTCTGAAAGCAACAAAAGAAAATCAAAATATCACATACAAGGGAACCTCAATAAGATTAAGTGCCAGCCTCTCATCAGAAACCATGGTGGTGACAAGAAACTGGTGTGGTGTATTTAAGGTGCTGAAAGAGAAAAACTGCCAGCCAATAATTCTGTGTCCAGCAAAAGTGTCTTTCAAAATTGAGAGTGAGTTCAAAGACTTCACAGACAAAGAAAAACTGATAGAATATGTTACAAAAAGTCCAGAATTACAAGAGATACTAAAAGAGGTTTGCTGCCTGAAAGGAAAAAACAAGGAGGAAGGACCTGGAGAAAAGCGTAAAAATGACCTGATAAATATAAAAAGATTGAAATTATACAAAACACTTTCTCTGATCATAATGGAATGAAGCTGGAAATCATTAATATACTGAAAAAGGGAAATTTCATAAATATATGGAGATTAAATGACACACTCAAAAATGATCAGTGGGACAAAGAAGAAATTGCAAGAGAATTCAGCAAATGTCTTGAGATGAATGAAAATCAGAACACATATCAAAACCTATAGGACACCACAAAGGTGGTGCTAAGTGGGAAATTTACAGCCCTCAATACTTACCTTTAAAAAGAAGAAATACCTAAAATTGAAGATCCAACTGCACACCTGGAGGAACTAGAAAAAGAACAGCAAACTACTCCCAAACCAAGCTGAAGGAAAGAAATGGTAAAGATCAGAGCAGAAATAAATTAAATCAAGAACAAAATAATGATAGAGAGAATCAACAAAGCCAAAAGTTGGCTCTTTGAGAAGATCAACAAAATCGACATACCCTTGGCTAGACTGACTAAGAGAAAAAGAATGAAGATGGAAAAACTAAAATAAAAAATGAGAGGGAGGACATTACCATTGATGCCGCTGAAATAACGGAGAGCATAAGAGGATACTATGAAAAACTGTATGCACCAAAACTAGACAATGTAGACAAGATGGACAAATTCCTAGATACACATGAACCACCTACTCTGACCCTAGAAGAAATAGAAGACCTCAAAAAATCAACCACAGGTAAAGAGATTGAAATAGTCATCACAAACTTCCCAAAGATGAAAAGCCTGGGATCAGATGGCTTCACAAGTGATTCTATCAATTATTCAAAGATCACCTAATATCAATCTTACTCAAGATCTTCCAAAAAGTTGAACAGGAAAGAATGCTACCAAACTCATTCTATGAAGCCAACATCATCCTAATACCAAAACCAGATAAAGTATCTGTAAAAAAGAAAATTACAGATGAATATCTCTAATGAATATAGATGCAAAAATCCTCAATAAAATACTTGCATACTAAATCCAAAAGCAAATTAAAAGAATTATATACCATGATCAAGTGGGTTTTATTCCAGGTATCTAAGGATGGTTCAACACAAGAAAATCAATTAGTATAATAAACCACATTGGTAAATTGAAGAAGAAATTGATTCTCTCCGTTGATGCAGAAAAAGACATCTGACAAAATACAGCACCCTTTCCTCATAATTATTAAAGGAGAATATCAAATGATTTTTCTACAGAAAAAGTGTTTGACAAATATTAGCACCAACTTATGTTTAGGAAAAATACCTAAAACTAAGAGTACACTGGAATTTTCTTACCTTGATCAAAAACTTACAGGAAACCTCATCATTTATGAAAAATCTTTAGATATATTACCTGTACAATATGGAACAAGATGTGAACATCTGGTCTGTAATGAAAAAAAATATGTAATATAAGGGTAAGCTGGTTTGAGACAAAGCTGCCCTAATTTGCAAATGATAGAATCAAGTGCATTGAAAAGTCAATAGAATAACAAAATTTTAGGGATTCTAAATAAAGGTGAACTTATGAAATTCAAAAGCATTTATTTAAATTAAAGACATTTATTTTTATTAGTATTATCCAACTGGAGTATATAGTTGAATGCTAGATACCATTTAAAGTAGAAAAAAATGAAGGTAGGAATTCTTCTAAAAAAGAATATTCAAGGAATTTATGGAGAAAAGATTTTAGGTGATATTAAAGAATATAAAAGCTGTAAAAGACAAGCTTAAATAAAAAAGTCAATCCCATGTTTATCGGTGGAATTATTTAACCTTATAAAGATGTCAGTGTTCCTCCAAATTAATCTATAAATTTACTACAAATATCAATTAAAAATCCAACCATGTTTTTGAGGAACTCAGTAAATTGTTTTAAAATTTTCTTGAGGGTCCACAAGTGCTTATTTCAATTTTGAAAAAGAAGAGTAAATATCCTTTCTACCTGATTTTAAGATATATTACAATGCACAGTAATAAAAAATGATATTTTAGGTACAGTCCAGGAACAAATAACTAGGCCAATATATCATACAGTGGTATAGGGTAAGTGCTCAATAAAGATCAGGTGAAATATACACTAAGAACAACTCCAAGTAGATTTCAAAAAATTAAACATGATAACACTCTAAAACTAATAGAAAGGATTTCTTTTAAAAGGTTAAGAAAACATGAAAACCATAAGATAATAATTTGCTAAATTTGATTACATGAAAATCACAATTTCTGTTCATGACAAACGCTATAAGTGAAAGACCAGGAAAAGATATTCTCTGTATCTAATACTGGGAGGGAATAAATATCCCTACAATGTAAAGAGAGCCAATACAATTTATTAATACCAAAATTCACCAAAATAAGATGACCCAAAATATTTCTAAATGGAAGAATTTATGATAAAGAGAAAAGTCTATGAGCACTGAATTCTTTTAAATATAAATTATGGTTCACCAAGGGATAATTAAGAATTTTGATTACTAAGGGAGATATAAAATTATAAATCTTAAAATTGTAAATATACTACTCTCAGTAAAATTTGAGATGATGGGACTGGGCAGAAGAGGTGGGAAGACATATGTGTACACAAATTTAGCATCCTTTAAAGTGGGAAGATGATAGATAATGTTGAATACTTATAAATTAGAAAACTGTTTTAATTAGGGAATAACTGCAATCAGAATATGGCTATTCTAATTATCAGAAAAACAAGAAAAGCACAAAAAACAAAGCAAATATAGACAATAAAGTAGGCACTAAAAACAGAATAGCAAATATAAAATTAGAAGTCAGAAATATAACACATCTGCTGAATTTACAAAACCTGCCATGCATATTTTTGTATATACTTTCTAGCCCACATTATATTTGCTTTATGTTTCCTATGTTTCATTGTGCATAATGGACAATGAAAAAAATCTCATGAAATCTCAAATAAAAAAATCTCATGATTTAAACAAATGTAGTTATTTAAAGCCTAGCTAAAGGGTTGCTAAAGACTTCACAAGTATCTTTTAAGATTGATCAAATCCCACCTCTAATGACACGATTTTATTTAGTAGATTTGAAGAACAATTAATAAAGAATAATGTATTAACCTTTACCTGCGGAGTCCAGTTTAGAATCTCAACAGTGAAAAAGATGACACATTCAAATCAAGTAATTGGAGGAGTGTTCTGTCTTTTTTTTCCAGGTTGCTATGTGTTGGCTTAAACAATGAGAACTTGTTGGTTTATGGTTTTGAAGCTAGGAACAGTTCAATCAATAAGGTGATGATTTCTCCCCAAAGCTGCATCATTCTGATGCCAGTCACCAGTGATTTGGGGGTTCCTTAGCTTGTACCACTGCCTTGCATTGCATCCAATGTCCTCTCCTTTTTCTTCTGGGTTCCCTAGACTTCCAGGTTTTAGTTCCTCTCTGTGGCTTTCTCTCACTGTTTCTAATTTTTATCTGCTTATAAAGACTCCAGTAATCTTGATTAAGATTCAACCTCATTCAGTTAGGGCACACCTAACTAAAATAACAATTTCAACAAAACAGATCTTATTTACAATGGGTGCACATCCACAGGAATGTGGATTAAAAATAAGAGCATGTTGTTCCCTGTACCACCCCTCAATTAAGATGGCAGAGTGAGATGCTTCAGGGCTCAGAAGCTTTGAATGACCAAAAAGTACTGGCAGAAACTTCTTTCTCACAGCTCCAGAAAACAGTTAAAGGGCTGCAGAAACAGGGTGAGCACCAAATCAAGAAAAAAGATACTTAAAAGTGGTAGGATTTTTTGGCACCCTGGCTGTTCCCTCCCCCACCTCTCACTGGCTTGGCATGTAGCCTGCCCACAATCCCAGTGCAGATACCTGGTTCTGTTACAGAAGGAGCAGAATAGCCCTCATGCACATGCCGGCAGCATGTATGTCTGACCCAATCTGTCTGGTTGTGGTCTAAGGTACTCACCATCTCAGAACTTGCCTTGGATGTAGAAGACAGTTCACAGAATTCTCCTACAGAACACCGGTAGAGAAGGAAAAGTATTCTGCCTGGGGCAAGGGATTGCTAGATGTAGGACATATAGTGCAGTGCCTGGGACCATGAAGAAACTGTTTCCTAAGGAAGAGGGGACTTTCAGAACCAAGTAAATGGGGGAATTCCTAAGGCCACACATAAATGCCCAAGACAAGATGCAGAAAGGATCAGTGAAGCCCTACACTTTGGTCTGAAGATATTCTCTAAACTCATTATATGGATAAGCCCTGAAGGAGAATGCTTGTACAGATCAATCTGCAAAAACTTGAAAAGTGTTTTCTTTTGTTGTTGTTGTTAGCTACTGGCAATCAGATAAAGCTCTGTATTAACATTAGCTGGCTACAGGCATAAGGAACAGATGCCTTAAAGTCTAAATTCCAGTGATAAAATATTAAAATATCAAAATTTCTAGGTTTCAACAAAAGTTTACAAAACATACAAAGAAACAGGAAAAGATGGCCCAGGCAAAGGAGAAGATTAAATTATGAGGAGGATGAGATCTGGGACTTTATAAAATGAGCCCAAATATGCTCAAAGAGCTAAAGGAAAACTTGGACAAATAACTAAAGGAAATCAGGAAAATCATAGCAGAACACAAAGAGAATATCAATAGAGAGATGTAAATTATGAAAAGAAACCAAACAGAGCTGAAGATCACAAGAACAGAAATTAAAAATTCCCTAGAGGTGTTCAACAGCAAATTGAAGCTGGCAGAAGAAAGACTCAGAGAACTTGAAGGTAAGACAGTTACAACCATTCAGTCTGAGTAGCAGAAAGAAAAAAGAATGAAGAAAAGTAAACAGAAACTGAGGAACCTGTGGGACACCATCAAGCCTACAAATATATGTATTGTGGGAGTCCCAGAAGGAGTATGTCCTGGTTTGTCTTTTGTGGACCCTAGAAAATTATGTTCTTAAGCTAACCCATACCTATTCCTAAATGCAGGTAAATGGGGCCTTTTGATTAGATTCAGTTAAGGGAACTTCGATTAGATCACTTTCAAGTACATCACTTTAGGGCTTTTGATTGGACTTTGCCAATGAAGGGTTACCCAGGTTGGGCCTCTACCCTTTTGCTGGGTCTCATATAAACTGAGAACTGAAAGCAGACACACACAGAAAGATGGGAGCTGCTGCCAACTTTACTCTGTCATATGAGAGGACTCCAGGCTCACCTACAGCTGCAGAAAGACAGAGAACCCTAAGAGGCTCAAGGAGATGAGGCCCGAAGAGAGATGCTTGATCGCCCACAAGTGAGTGTGGGGATGAAGTGGAGAACCCAAGGCTGAAAGGAGCAACAGAAAGAGACAAACCATATGCCTGATTGCCCACAGCTGAGCTCCAGGAGATGATGAGCCTGGAGGGGAAGTCAGGGACCTTGGCAGAGATAGGCAGCCAACTTGCCTATCCCTGCAGGATACCAGTATCACCAGTAAAAAGTCACTTGCAAAGTCACCTGACTTTGGTGAGAAGGCATCTCTGATGGAGCCTTGATTTGGACATTTCATGGCCTCAGAACTATATTTTCCCCTAATAAAATTCCCATTATAAAAGCCAACACGTTTCTGGTATTGCATTGGCATCCTTTGACAAACTGCAGAGAATAAAGAGAGAAAGGAACAGAAAAATATTCAAAGAAATAATAGTAAAAAATATCCCAAATTTAATGAAAGACATGAATATATGCATCCAAGATGCTTAACATACACCAGACAGGATAAACCTAAACATACCCACACCACACCATATTAAAATCAAACTATCAATTGCCAAAATAGAGAATTCTGAAAGCCATGAGAGAGAAGTAACATGTCATATACAAGGGAGCCTCAATAACATTAAATGCCAGTTTCTCACTGGAAACCATGGAGGCAAAAAGGCAGTGGGATGACATATCTAAGGTGCTGGAAGCAAAAAACTGCCAACCAAGAATTCTATATCTGGTGAAACGGTCTTTCAAAAGTGAAGAAGAGATTAAGACTTCCCAGATAATCAAAAGCTGAGTGAGTTTGCCTTCACTAGAATAACCCTATAAGGATGCTAAATAGAGTTCTCCAGGTAGAAAGGAAAGAACAATAGACTGAAGCCACGTGAAAAAATAAAGATCTTTGGTGAGGGTAATGACATGGGTAAATATAAACATCATTAATACTATTTTTTTGGTTTATAACTCCACTTTTTACTTCCTACAGGATCTAAAAGGCAAATGTATAAAATGTAATGATTATAAACATGTAATGTGCAATTAGAACTTTATAAAGGTGGGAGGATGGAGGACTATAGGAACATAGTTTGTTGTACACTATTGAAGTCATGTTGGTATCAAAGCAAATGAAAATATTTTAGATTTGGAATATTAAATTTAAGTCTCATGGTAACTACAAAGATAATATTGGCAAACTCATAGAGACAGAAATGAGAATATAGGTTACCAGGGGTGGGAGGAAGGGGAAATGGGGAGTTTATGTACAAAGAGTATAGGGTTTCTATTTTGGGAGATTGGAAAATTTTTGTAATGGACGTTGGTGAGGGTACCACAATATTATAAATGTGATTAATCCCACTGAATTAAACCACTTGGGAGTGGTGGAGTGATTGAGATGGGAAAGTTTATACTGTATATATGTTCCAACAACAACAACAACAAAAAGAGCAACTAAAGAGACAATGGCAATTAAATGCAATACATGATCCTGGATGGGATCTATCATGGGAGGAAAAAAGGCTCAAAGGAATGTTGTTGGGACAAATGAAAAATTTGAAAATAAACTGTAAGCTTCATATCAAGGTTAAATATGTTAAACTTGATAACTGCACTTAAGTTGGTTACATAAGTGAATATCCTTGTTCTTAAGAAAATGCACATAGCAGTATTAAGTGTTCAAGGAGCATGATGTCTACAACATACACTCATGTTCAGAAAATGAGATAGATAGATAGATAGATAGATAGATAGATAGATAGATAGATAGATACATAGATAGATAGATACATAGATACATAGATATAGAAAATGTGGCAAAATGCTAAAATTGGTGGATTTGGGTATCTGAGAGGGTTTATAGGGGTATGTTGGAGTTCTCTGTATGAAGTTTGTATTATTTTTGTAACTGTCCTATAAGTTTGAAAGTATTCCAAAATAAAAAGTTATAAAAACTTAAAAATAAAGATTAAGAACATACCTAAAATGGAGCCCATAATTCAGTGTACCACAGGTTTCATAAAAGGATTTTTCAGAAAGCTGTGGGTCTGGTGTAGGGGAACTCTAAGGAATAGCTCATTACCTTAACACTAGTCACAGTACAGTACTGTTATCATGAATCCTGTGGGAGTGAAATGAGAGAGCAGTTTGAGGAGACAACAAGAGTGTGTGGGAAGACCACCTAATAGGAACTGCAACCTCCCATCTAGAGAGCCAACCCATAGCAACTCCTGAGGGAGGCAGCCAGGGAATAAAGTTCTGATTTTACTTTCCTTCCACTTGCCAAACCTCTTCAAAATACCTCCCATTCAGTCAAAATTAATTGAATGCCAGAAGACAAAGAAGCCAGTTGATACACCTTAAAAGGTCAAATTCCAGAACACAGTGCAGACAGAGAAAGATTAGTAGAAGCCCTGGAGGGGCAAACAGAACACAATATTTCCAAAAACTGAGAACATGGTCCATCTGAAATATCTTTCATTTTGCCAGTGATTAGCACACAGGAGGCAGATAAATATGTTGTATTAATGACTACTGAGTATTGACTGTGAATTTCTGTTGGAGCCGTAATTACAATCTCTACCTCCTATATGCCTAGTATCCTTTCAAATAAAACTGAAAAAATGATATTCTATGCTCTCAGATAAAGAGTTCTCAGCCTCAGATCTTATTTTGTTTTCCCTAAGTTAGAGAATTGGGTCTGTGATCTAGTTTCAGGTTAATAAAAATAAAGTTATGAGTGACTGAGGTAGTTTTCTATTCAGCAACAATTTTCTGGCCATGTAATTCTCAGTACAGTAAAGATGAATTTATTTCTCTGTAAAGTGTATCCAAAGAAGCACATAAACAGTGTCCTATTTGTTGATTTTTAGGGTAGCCAATCCTTTGGTGCCTAATCTTACATGACCCTTTTATCATAGCATTAATAAGGAAAAATGTTTGAAAATCAAGGATCACTCACAAAAGCCAAAATATGCTTCTGACCTTAAAAGAGAGTTCCAAACCTCCACCGCACTGTGTTGTTGTTGTTGTTTTTTTCACACCCAGTGAAATTTATTTTGGAATGCATTCTTTTTGTCAAAAGATTTCTGTCAAATGAATTGGAGTACTGCCTTCAATTCAACTTCTCATCAGAAACTGGTTAAATCTGAGCTCTGCAGAAACAGTTCAACTGGTGTCAATATAGGCAGAGAGTGTAAGGTAGATAATGTCATCACAAAGAAATTGAAATGTAAGTCCCATGCTCAAAGGAGGTAGCATGCCATGATATATTTTCATAACTTCTCTCATTTTCACAAGGCCTCATATATAACATGTGCCAAATTAAGTTCCTCACAGTAGAATTTAGAGTTTATAATGCATTTCACTTTCTAGTCAATTTATTTTCCCATCTCCCAGTAATAATTTTGAGCATTCCATTCAACTCCCTAATCCCCTTACTTAACTCTCTTATGCTTAGCGGCCATGGCTTATCTCCTGTGCTGCAGACCTAAAAAGTTAAGAGATCCCTGAATAGCTCCACTTAGACATTACATTGGCAACTAAAAATTCTTACTTTCTTCTTAAAATATACTTTTCCTCTGAAATTCCTTATCTTAGTGAAGGACATCTCTATTTCTCAGTTTTCCAGTTGTCAAGACAGAAATCTGAAAGTCTATTATAAATAGTGGTCCTCATTACACACAATCTCCCCATATCCAATGAATATAGATTGAGTTCCTTGAGAAACATACTCTGAAATGGAGATTCTTGTACAGAAGTGTACTCAGGAGTGCTCTTATCAATAACTCTGGAAGGGAAGAAAAGGAAGCAATATTGTGTAGAGGGAAAAGTTGGGATGAAATGCAGTCTCAGCAGAAGCCTCAGCCAACACTATGGTGATCATTGAGCATTTTTATGCCCACGTTGGTTATTGATTGAAGGATTGAATTAGTGATTGAAGGAGGGGCTGTCCTAAGAAATAGGTGTAACCTTGGGCATGGGAGCTATTCCCAGATGAAGCTGGGGCTGTTAGGCAGCAGCACTCCCTGAAGGGTAGATTGAGTAACACAGTATCCACTGCACCAATAAATCACCTTATCCAATCATTTTATATCTTAAATCACTCTCATGTCGTCCACTACTTCACATCTCCACTTCCACAAACTTAGGCCAAGTCATCAACATCTCTTTATCTATACCAGATTTCTATGGGGTTTCACTTTACTTAGTTCTTATTTTCTACCCAACTGTGTAATGAGTATAAAAATCGTTGGGGGGGAGGGAGGCGTGGCATACCTCTCCCCTGCTTACAACTTCCATAAGACTCATATTGCCTTTATGATAAAAATTTAGTTGCTTACTCTATTAGTCAGCCAAAAGGGTGCTGATGCAAAATACCAGAAATCTGTTGGGCTTTATAAAGGGTATTTATTTGTGGTAGAAATTTTCATTTACCAGACCATAAAGTGTAAGTTACTTCCCTCACCAAAGTCTGTTGCCACATGTTGGAGCAAGATGGCTGCCAAAGTCTGCAAGGGTTCAGGCTTCCTCTTCCTCTCAAGGCTCTGTGTTCGCAGCTTCTTTCAATATCAGCTGTAGGCTGGGCTAAGTCTTGTCTCTCTCCCAGGGCTCATTTCTCTCTAGGCTCAGCTGCTCTGCTTTCTCCACAAGGCCAGATGTAACCCATCAGGCGAATGGCTTGTCTCTCTTCCCAGGGCCTCTGCTGTGTCTAATGGAACCTTCTCTCTTTCCTCACTATCTGCTTCTCTGTGTATTTACTTCCCAGTGCTCCTGCATTAAAATTCTACTCTGTTCTACTGTGTGATTTTCTATGTGAGACCCACCCACCAGGTGGCGGAGAATCAACATCCTACTGATGTGGCCCAATCAAAGCCTTAATCATAATTTAATCAAGTAAAAGTGAAACCTCTGAATCTAATACAATCTAATATGCCCAGAGGAATAAACCAGTTTACAAACATAATCCAATATCCATTTTTGGAATTCATAAATAATGCCAAACTGCTATACTTACTATGACCACCAAGGCTCTAATGATTTGGCATTGATATCTGCATGTCTCTTCTGTCACAACCTTAATCCACTCATCCCTCCTCACACTATCCTCCAGCAATGCTTGATTATACCAAGCCTCTCAAATATGCCATACTCTCCTCTCGGACTTTCCATATATTCTCCTACTGGGAATATTCATTCCCATCTCTGCCTTTATGGCTGAGTTACCATAATCTTTTCCTTAGGGAGGTTTATTTCTTGACTTGGAATAGTTTAGATCCTTCTAGTTCTACTCCCATTAGAACCTTTTATTTACCCTATTATAAACACTTATTAAAATGCTTGTCATTATTATTTTTTATTGCCTCCATTGTCAGGAGCAATGCACCAAAAATGTGTTGGCTTTTATAATGGGAATTTATTATGTTAAAAGCTTACAGTTTTGATACTGTCTTATCAAAGGTCAGCTACTGGCAATACTGGACTCCTTCCATGTGACAAGGCACATGCAGGCATCTGCTTTTTGGGTCTCTGCCTTCTCCTCCAGGCTTAATTTCTCCCTGTGCTCAGGTGTAGGTGATCCAGCATATGGCTCATCTATTCTATCTCCTCCAGCTCTCATCTCTTTGAGACTCTCAGGGACCTCTCTCTAAACCTCTGAGCCCTGCTGATTCCTTCCTCTGGGACCTCAACCTCTCGGGGTTTTTATGTCTCTGCCATCTTTTTCTATGGATGTCTCTGTTTTCAAAGTTCCAGTTATAAGGGACTCCAGCAAGAGGGCCAAGACTCAACCTGAATCAGGCCTCACTGAAGCAGTCCAATCAAAGTTTCCCCAATGTGTTGGCTTATTTAATGAGAATTTATTAGGTTAAAAACCACAGGAGGATTGTGGGAAGATGGCATCAGATTAGGCAGATAAGGCTCAGCTCTCTCACAAAAACAATGGAGAAAGAGCAAAAAGCTGCCTGAGGGATTCTCTTTCGGGGTCAGCAGACCAGTACAGTGCTTCACAACTCCCAGAAGGGAGAGGGACAGAGAGACAAAAAGCTGAAACAACAACCTCTGAGTTACTAAACTCCCAGCTGCTGGGAAGGACTCTCTTCTCCCAGCCCCAAGATATTCAGCAGAGGTAAACCCCTGGCTCATTGGAGCTGACTGAGAGGGGAGCAGCATCTTCCTCCCTGTCACCTGTTACAAGAGAAAAGGGACGGGGAGTTGGGGGGCTTTTCTTCAGTGAATTTGGCCAGTGGAGCTGCTTTGAATCTTGGCTCTGGACAGATTAAAAAAAGGAAAACCAAGAGAAATAGAGCTCCATGGAAAGGTGCGCCAATGAGTGCCATCTGCTGGCTGGTCTGGAAATTACATGGACAAAAACTGCTTTTAGAGCTTTATTTACCCCACACATGGGAGAAAGTCTGCACACTATTAGTGAGTCCTTGGCATGATATTGATAACTTAAGCTGGGCAATTTTAAAGACTTAGGATATGCTGACCAAATATCAAAGAACTGTGGAAAAAAATATAACAATAGGCAAGAGAGAGAAATTGGCTTTCAAGGAAATTCACCAACATATCAGATGCCTGGACATTAGCAAAAAAATTGCAATCCATACTAGGAAACAGGAAGAGATGACCCAGCCAAAGGAACAAGCCTAATATACTGAAGAGATTCAGAATTTAAGACAATTAATCAATGATAATCACACAACTGTCCTAAATCAATTTAAAGAATTGAAAGAAAATATAACTAAAGATATAAAGGATATTAAGAAGACACTGAGTGAACATAAAGAACAATTTGAAAGTCTTCAAGAAAAATAACAGACCTTGTGGGAATTAAAGAAATGATACATGAGATTAAAAATATATTAGAGGCACATAAGAGCAGA
>JAQZBX010024269.1:0-17355 GCA_029593785.1 Cabassous unicinctus
TTCTCTTTCCCAGCCCACAGCTTTGGCCTCTTGGGGAGTCCCTTACAATCAGTTGACTGAGGATGAGAAAACTTGGAGCTGGTTTACAGATGGTTCTGCATGATATGCAGGTACCACCTGAAAGTGTACAGCTGTGGCACTGCAGCCTTTTTCTGGGACATCCTTGAAGGATAGCAGTGAGGGCAAATCCTTCCAGTGGGCAGAGATTTGAGGAGTGCATCTAGTTGTTCATTTTGCTTGGAAGAAGAAATGGCCAAAAGTGCATTTGTACACTGAATCATGGGCTGATGTCAATGGTTTGGCTGGATGGTCAGGGACTTGGAAGGAACATGATTAGAAAATTGGTGACAAGGAGGTCTGGGGAAGAGCTATGTTGATAGACCTTTCTGAGTGGGCAAAATCATGAACATATTTGTGTCCCATGTGAATGCTCAGCAGAGGGTGACTTCAGCAGAGGAAGAGTTTAATAATCAAGTGCATAAGATGACCTGCTCTGTGGCTAATGCACAGCCTCTTTCCCCAGTAACTCCTGTTATTGCCCAATGGGCTCAGGAGCAAAGTGGACATGGAGGTAGGAATGGAGGTTATGCATGGGCTCAGCAAAATGGACTTCCCCTCACCAAGGCTGACTTGGCTACAGCCACTGCTGAATGCCCAATCTGCCAGCAGCAGAGACCACACACTCAGCCCCAGATATGGCACCATTCTTTGAGGTGACCAGCCTGCTACCTGGTGGCAGGTTGACTACATTAGGCCAGTTCCACCATGGAAGAGGCAGCAATTTGTTTTAACTGGAATAGACACATACTCTGGCTATGGGTTTGCATTTCTGGCACACAATGTTTCTTCCAAAACTACCATCGATGGACTTACTGAATGTCTTATCTACAGCCATGACATTCCACATAGCATTGTTTCTAATCAAGTAACCCATTTCACAGCAAATGATTTGTGAAAATGGGCACATGCCCATGGAATTCACTGGTCTTACCATGTTCCCCATCACCCTGAAGCAGCTGGATTAATAGAATGGTGGAATGGCCTTTTGAAGACTCAATTATCATGCCAACTAGGTGAAAATACCTTGCAGGGCTGGGGCAATGTTGTCCAGGAGGTTGTGTATGGTCTGAATCAGCATCCTTTCTATGGTGCCATTTCTCCCATAACCAGGATTCATGTGCCCAGAAATCAAGGGGTAGAAATGGGAGTGGCACCACTCATTATTACCCCTAGTGACTCACTAGGAAAATATTTGCTTCCTGTCCCTGCGACCTTAAGCTCTGTTGGTCTACAGGTTTTAGTCCCAAAAGGAGGAGTTCTGCCACCAGGGACATAACGATTCCATTGAACTGGAAGTTAAGACTGCCACCTGGCCACTTTGGGTTCCTCTTATGTCTGAATCAACAGGCAAAGAAGGGAATTACTGTATTGGCTGGGGTGATTGATCCTGACTATCACGGGGAAATAGGACTACATCTACATAATGGGGGCAAAGAAGAGTTTGCCTGGAATGCAGGAGATCCTCTAGGGTGCCTCCTAGTACTGCCGTGTCCTGATTAAAGTCAATGGAAAATTGCAACAAACCAATTCAAGCAGGACTAACAATGGCCCAGAATCTTTGGGAATGAAAGTTTGGGTCACCCTACCAAGAAAAGAACCATGGCCAGCTGAAGTGCTTGCTGAAAGTAAAGGGAACATGGAATGGGTAGTGGAAGAAGGCAGTGATAAATATGAACTTCGACCAAGTGACCAGTTACAGAAATGAGGACTGTAACAGTCATGAACCCTTCTTCCATGTTTCATTATGAGTATGATTGTATATGTACACAAAATGAATTTCTTGTATCACTCATGCCCATACAAGTCAGTATTTCATGCTACAAAAATAAATAATCAAGAAAAAATTCAGATCTGCCATTACATATGTTGACATTATGAATACCGACTACACACTGCTTAACTGAGCTTAAGATATGCTAAAGCTTATTTTTCTACTTTATTTTGAAATTTAAATATAATTAACATACACACTTTAAAATACACATTTTAGTGGTCTTTGTATGTTCATAGTTGTGTAATCACATGGTCATCTAATTCCAAAATATTCCAAAACCCCAGAATGAAACCCCTTACTTATTAACATTCACTCCCCATTTATTCCTCCTCCAGCCCCTGACATTCATTAATTTACTTTCTATCCTTATGGATTTGCCTACTTTAGACATTTCATATAAATGGAATCATACAATCTGTGATCTTTTGTGTCTGGCTTATTTCACTCACCATAATATTTTCAGGGTTCATTCATGCTGTATTGGCTGAATAATATTCCATTGTATGGATATGCCCCATGTTATTTATCCTTTCATAAGTTAACAGGCATTTAGATTGTTTACACTTTGGGGCTTTTATGAAGAAATTTGCTATGAACATTTCTAGACAAGTTTTTGTGTGAACATTTGTTTTCAATACTCTTGGGTATATACCTAGGAGTGTAATTGCTGGGTCATATGGTAACTCTGTGCTTAACTTTTTTCCCTTTTTCTAAATTTTATTTTTATATCAATTTTACAGGTTACTCTCTTAACACAAGATAATTACAATAACAATAAATCTGCTTTGGTCTGTGGTTACATCTGCCCCTATATTTGTTCATTCCTCAATCTTAAGGGATTTGGGACAATGTCTGCTCTGACTACTTCAGACTGAGAAGGAATGTAGATATTATGGGACAAAAGAAAGGAATTGCTTTGCTTACAGCTGAAGATACTCCTTGTTTTGGAGTTGGGACTGATCCATCATTATTGTTTTGTTAGTTGTCCAGGGAAAGCCAAAGGAACTGTAGAGTAAAAGTTAGCTGCAACTCTGCTGGGTTTCAGGGCTCAACCAGCCTATGAACAATCTGAAGATTTTAGTCTCTGAGAATTATATTTAACAGTTAGATTGACAATTATAGGTTTGAATAAAATGAGCATAATAATCATGATTAGGGGGCTTATGAATATAACTATGTTATAGGGGGAAATGGGATTACATATATTCCCAGATAGAGCCCACCAAGGGGGTGTTGATTTCAGGAGGCTATGTGGTGACTAGAACCCTTGGGAGCACTTTGAGGCTTTGTTTACTGTTGCAGTCTCTGAAACTTGCCTAAGATCTGCATAAGTGCAATCTCTGGAATTACCTCCCCATTCACTTTCAAATCTCTAAGCCATAAAACTCTATTTTATTTGATAGTTCCCCCTATTGCTCAAGGTCTTTTTCAAAATGCATCACTTATTAACACTTGGTAATAATCCCTTGGGGCCAAGGAGGCTCATCTCTGGGAGTCATGTCTCCCATCAGGGAGAATGTAGTGAGTTAATCTGGAGAGTTTGGCTTAGAGACAAGCCACAATTGAGTAATAAGGATGTCATCAGGAGGTAATTATGAGGCATTAATTATAATTAGGCTTAGTTTCATTATTACACGAATAAGTTCATAAGTTCAAGCATTAATGTCAAGGGCTTGGCAGTTGTAACACAGGGGCTCTTTTGGGACTTGGGAATTATCCTGGGTTGCAATTTAATGACAGATATAGGCCATTTTATATCATCATATAACATGCAGAACTGTGTAGGAGAGAGTGTGATCTACAGTGTGAACTCTGGTCCATGTTTAGTGGCAAGGCCCCAAGATGTATATATCTATTGCAGGTGATGTGCCACTCTAGTGAAGGATGTTTATGTGGGAGGTTGTGGGTGGGGTGGGATGTGGGGCATATGGGAATCCCTACAATTTTTGTGAACATTTGTGTAATCTTAGTATCTTTTTAAAAATAAAAAAAATTATTTAAGAAGATTTATATAATTTTATTGGAAGAGTTTTGAGCTTACAAAATAATCATGCATAATGCCAAGATCATCTAGATTCTGTGGGCCAAAAGTCTTGCAACAGTGACAACTCTGTTTCTCAGGTATATGTGTCAGTAGGAGACAGGTGTGAAAACACTGAAGCAGAGGGGAATATTCTTAATGACAAAAGCTGATTTGATTTTTGGATTCCATTTGTTTGTTTCTCTACCCAAGTGCCCAGTGATAAAATAGGAAATTTGGTCAGAGCATAAAATTATGCCAAAAAGCAAGCAGCTCCATGTTTGAGGACATGCCTTAAACTTTCCTGGTTTGTACATCTTTTGATGGTTTTATCAAGAAGCAATCTGTAATAAAGTTTAAAGTTCTTTCTATATGTTCATCTCACATGCTAAGAAAAGTGGGTCTTGCCCTCCCAGTTATTATGCCTTCCTGTTTATCTTTCACCTTTTACAAAATACTTTTTAAAAATCTATCTGAACTCTATCCTAATCAGGACTTATACCACTATAGATGGAAAATCACAAAGGGACCTGATAGGTAATCAATCAGTAGCCAAGTGAAGAAAACTGATGTTTTGAAATGGAATCAGTAACCAAAGAACTGTGTGAGCTGTGTGACAACCATAGGAACAAAAACACTTAGAGTGAGTGATCCAGGAGACACATATCCAGATGTAGCTTTGCATATACATTTTCACATCTATTATCTGGGTTGGATGTGTATTGGGCTTCAGTCAGAGACTTTTAATATATATCATCAATCTAAAATATTATCAATGAGATTGGATCATGTGAGACTTGGTAAGTATGTACAAATTGAGTCTGCTTGAATTTCAACCTCTTCTTTTAATGTAACTTTTATATGAAATAGAGTAACCAATAGACAGTTCTAAAGAACAGCCTTATTCTTAAATTTCAAGTATATTTTGAATACTATTATTGCACCCACATTTTTGTTCATGTATGAAACTATGTTTATAAAATACATTATTTGATAGAAATTGAGAAAGTAGATTTTACATATTTGTAAATACCAACAATTAGTTCTACCAAAATAAAGGCAAATTTGTATTCCTGCTGAAAGCATTCTATTCAAACACCTACTTGCCTGTATATGATATGCTCATTTACTAATTCTTATTAAACTTATGGGCAAAACATCTCATTGATGCAATTTGTAGCGCTATTAGTCCTAGTGAAGTAGAGAATTAGTTCACAACATAAGAGTTGAAATATATTTGACAATACCAGGAGGTAAGAACAAAGCTTTATTATAATAAAAAAAGATAATGAATAGAAACACAAATATACAGGAACAAATGAAAGAAATCAGAAATGTTAAATAAGAAGGTTAATGAAAGAAAAACCACATATATGTATATATATATGCATGTATATATGTATATCTTTTAGAAGTAATGTAAACATTATCTGAAAGGATGATAGCACAAGTCTGTGATGAAACTGAGAGTCACTGTGCATACATTTTTGATGGATTGTACAAGGCATGGAACTGTATAGCACAGTGAACCATGTGGCTTGTGCTAGACTATTGTTAACTGTAAAAATATGAAAGCATTCTCTCCTCAACTATAACAAATGTACAATACTAATACATAGTGCTAATAATATGGAAATTTAAGGAAAAATACACCAAATGTAAGCTGTGGATCATAGCTAGAAGGAATATTTTGATGATATTCTTTCATAATCTGTAACAAAATTTCCACACAATGCAATGTGAAGGTGGAGGGATGATATATTCCGATTCTGCACATTGTGCATGATTGTTTTGTAAGCTCACAACTTCTTTAATAAAGAAATTAATTTCCTACAATTCAACAACAGAAGGACAAAGTATGAAATTAAAATATGGGCAAAGGACTTTAGCAGATATTTCTCCAAAGAACATAAAACAATGGTTAATAAACATGGAAACTATGCTCAATAAAATTAGCCATTTAAGAAATGCTAATCAAAATTACAGTGAGATTCCACTCTACACCAACCCTGGTGGTTATTATTTTAAAAATGCAAAATGACCAGTTTTGATGAGGATATTGAAAAATTGTAATACTTGTACTTTGTTGGTTGTAATGCAAACTGGTGTTAACTAATGAGGAAAAATGTCAGCATTTTCTCAACAAGCTAAACAAAGAATTACCATATGATCTGGCACTTCCACTTCTATATATATATACCCCAAAATTTGAAAACAGAAATCATATATTTGTATAACAAACTTTATTGAATCATTACTTGCAATAGCCAAAAGTTAAAAATAACTGATGTCCATCAACAGATAAATAGATAAAACATGCTATAGACATACAATAGAATGTTATTCCTCAGGAAAAAAGAATGAAATTTGATAAATGGTCAACATGAATGGATCTTTAAAATATTGTGCTAATTAAAATAATTGAGACAAACAGAACAATTTTTATATTATTCTGTTTTTATGAAATAAATAGAGACAGATTTGAGGTTACCAGGGGATGACAGGAGGAGGGTGATGGAAATTATTGCTTAATGGGGACAGAGGTCTATTTAGAATGATGAAAAAAATTGGTAGTATTTACTGGTTATGATAGCACAGGTTGACTGTGTAATTAATGTCCTTAACTGTAATACTTAAAAATGCATAAATGACAAATAAAAAAATAAGTTAAAATTTAAAAAAAATATCAAGGGCTTGGCCTATTAGCCTGTTTTCTTTTATTAGGCAAGACTTACATATTTCAGAATTTTTTGCCAACTTATTTGAGGAAGTCACAGCACTTTCACAGAAAAGAAGTTTGATATTTTCTTAGCTACTATGTGGGCCTTTGTCTGTCTAGAAAACACATTTATGGCAACAAAGCTACATTTATATTCAATGGAAGTATGCTTTAGGTGCATTTTCCCCATATACTACCCCACTATCAACACCCTGTACTAGTGATGTACTTTTCCTTTAAACATTGTTCACCCTTGAGATATATGCAAGCTAAGAATGGAGTAAAAAAAATGCCTGCTTGCCAAGGGTTTCTAAATAACTGTACACATGGGTACTTGGACTTTCAGAGATTATAAAAAGAGACTTTCAGAGAATATAAAAAGAGAACCTTCCACTTTTTCAACAAATATTTAACATTTAATTGAAATATTTTTTATTTCAACAAATAACAAATATTTAATGAGTCCCTAACATCTGCTAGTCACTGAAGGAAAATAAAGATCTGGGATCTACCTTTCATGAGTTTACAATCTAATAAAAATGAGAGATGCTCAAACAATTACTACATGAGATTGTAGGTACCAATTGCCTGTGTATAACATAGCCAATTGCTGTAAAATCTAGCAAAATTTAGGGATTCTTAAAAAAATGAATGCCCAAAGTCTAAAATGTAATTTATAACATATTTTCATATATGCTATTCATTTTATTACATTGCCAAACCTCTCCCTATTCTCAACCTACTAATCTCCTTTAAATGCTCAGTGGATTTGAGCCCCAACTCAACTTTTATTTTCTGACTATCTGCTACATGCAATTTACTTAATCAATTTTCTCATTTATAAAACTGGTAGTGATGTACCTGTGATATAGATTCTTATATTTGAATTATTAACCACAATCATCAGCAATAACAGAGTTCACTGTGTTATACAACCCCCCATTTTATCCTCTAGCTTTTTGCCTAGTGACCAATATGACCCCAAACTTCCCCTTTAACCATGTTCACACATATACTTCAGCATTGTTAAGTACACTCATATTGCGTATTGCTGCACCACCATCAACTATGTCCATTTTGAAACCATTACAATCAAACTAATTATAAATTATAATTATGGAGGAAGTAAGCATCAGCATAAATTATGAATTATGCATAAATTGACATTCAGACACATCCAGACACCAGATGCAGAAAGAGAAGTTCTTGAAGTCACAAGTTGGGACATGAACAAACCTTGTATTAGTCCCATGTAAGGCAGCTTTCTTATGCTTAGAAGCTGAGAGAGACACATCAGAGCCCTGGGCATTGTCAATGCAAGCAGCCTCAGTGTAGCCTTTTCCTTTCCCACCTGAACTCTTCTTCCTCAACTCCACAGCTCTAGCAAATACGGGTCCTCATTTGTGGTGATGTAATCAGTGCCATTGTAGGCCAATGGAAAGTACCAGCAAAGGAGACACCCATCCAGCCCAATGGTGCAGCAAACATGTTCTGGATGGTGTCCCAACAGTCTTTTTTTAAGAAATAGAAAAGCTAATCAAATTTATTTGGAAGGGTAAGCAGTCCTGAATAGCTAATGTCTTAAAAAAAAAAAAGAAAGAAAGAAAGAAAGAATTTTGAGGCCTCTCATACCCTGACTTTAAATCATATTACTTGGCTACAGTGGAAAAAACAGAATGGTACTGGAATAAATCTAGACATATTGACCAGTGGAACAAAGTCAAGAACTCAGAAATAGACCCTCATACTATGATCAAGTGATTTTTTTATCAGGGTGTCAACAGGGCCAGAACAGCTTACTCAACAAATGGTGCTGGGAGAACTGGATAGCCATACCCAAAAGAAAGAAAGAGGACCCCTATCTCACACCTTATACAAAAATTACCTAAAAATGTATCAAGGACCTAAATATAAAAGCTACAACCATAAAATTCTTAGAAAAATGTAGCAGAACATCTTCAAGACGTTGTGGCAGGTGGTAGTTTCTTGAACCTTACACCCAAAGCATGGACAATGAAAGAAAAAATAGATAATAAGACCTCCTCAAAATTAAACACTTTTGTTCTCCAAAAAACTTTGTCAAGGGGGATGGATGTGGCTCGGGTGGTTGGGCATGTGTCTCCCATATTGAGGGACCTGGGTTCAACTCCGGAACCTCCCAGTAAAAATTAAAAAAAAATAATAAAAGACTTTGTCAAGAAAGTAAAAAGTCAGCCCCCTCAAGGGGAGAAAATATTTGGAAATCACATATTCAAAAAGGATTTATATCCATGTTATATAAAGAGATCGTACAACTCAAAAATGAAAGGCAAGCAACTGAATTTAAAAATGTGCAAAAGAATTGAATAGACATTTTTCCAAAGAGGAAATATAAAAAGCTAAAAAGCACATGAAATAATGTTTAATATCACTAGCTATTGGGAAAATGCAGATAAAATTATAATGAGATATTATTTCACACCTAATAGAATGGGCATTATTTAAAATACAGAAAACTACAAGTGTTAGAGATGATGTGGAGAAATAGGAACAGTCCTTCACTGTTGGTGGGAGTGTAGAATGGTGCAGCTCTTTGGAAGACAGTTAGGAGATATCTCAAGAGCTGAATATAGAACTGTCCTATGATCCAGGAATCCCTTTACTAGGAATATATTCAGAAAAACTGAAAGCGAGGACATAAACTTTCATTTGCACAACCATGTTCATAGCAGCATTATTCACTATTGCTAAAAGATGGTAGCAGCCCAAATGTCCAACCAATGAATGAATAAACAAAATGTGGTGCATACATACAATGAAATACTATTCAGGGGTAAGAAGAAATGAAATTGGTATGCAGATGACAACATGGATGAACATTGAGGACATTATGTTCAGTGAAATATGTCTGACACAAAAGGACAAATAAATTTTATTATCTCACTAATATGAACTAAATACAAGAGCAAACTTGTGGAGGTAAACTCTAGAGTATAAGTTACTAGGAGACAGAATATATGTTGAGAATGGGAGCTGGTGATTAATGTATGTAGAATTTTAATAAGGTTTATGGTAAAAGTGTGAAAATGAATAGAGTTAATGGTAACACATTATAATGAGTATAGCTATCATTGCTGATTTATAAATGTGATTGTGGCTGAAAGGGCTAGTATATGGACATAAATGTCAATTGAAAGGAAGCTAAAGGATAATCTAAGGACTATAACATAGTGATTTTCATGGTGGATGAAGATTGTGGTTAATTGCATAAATATAAGAATGTTCTTCTTTTACAAAGTGTTAAAAATACACAGGGAAATTACAATTAATGTAACTTATGAATGATAATATGTAACATTTTAATATTTTTGCAGCAAGGCAAAGAAGATACATCAATTCTATGTAACAACAATTGGGGGGCATAAAGGAGTATGAGATTTTACCTTTTGGAGTAATGAAAGCATCGTAATACTGACTGCACAATTCTGTGATGAAAATGAGAGCCAATGTGTATACACTTTGGATTGTACAATGCATGGGACTGTATAACACAGTGAATCTTGTGTTGGAAGATGGACTGTGGTTATCAAAACAAATTTAAGAATTTTTTCTCATGAAATATAACAAATATATAATACTAATACTGGGTGTTAATAATCAGCTTGCTTGGAGGAACAATACACCAAAAGTCAGATAGGGGCTATAGTTAGTAGCAATGTTTTGATGAGGCTCTTTCATAGTTTGTAACAAATGTTTCACAACAATGCAAGGTCTTTGTGGTGGGGTGATGTATGGGAGCCAGATATGTTTGTTTTGTAAGCTCACAACTTTTACTATACACTTTTTATTTATGTATGTTCAAGTATGAATGATACACTTCAATAAAACTTTTTAAAATAAAAAAATAAAAAAGAATATGTAGATTAGACTCTCTGGTTCTCATTGATAAAAGGCATGTGGAAGATGAGATTTGAGTGCCCCTCTTGTCACAGCTGTTACCCCTTCCCCAAAATCTAATGTCACAGGGCACAACAGAGATCCCTGTCCTACTCTCCCACCTGACCAAGGTTGACCTAGAACTGTAATTGTTTGCCTTCCTCCCACAATTTTCATGCCATCCATTCTATTCCAGGGTGGCATGTGCTACTGAAACCAGGTCAAGGATGTGTCAGAATACATACATTATACACTGAGACTATTTGTGTGTGTGGCCATGTTTGTGGACAGGAGAAGGGTAAGTGACAATAAGCAGTACAAAGCTTCATCCTAACAATAGCAAAACACCCATTTTTTCTGATTCCTGCACAGATGCACAAAGGTTTTAGGACTGCTGGACCTGGTAGTGGTCCAGAGGATGTGAACTTTTCTGGTTTTCTTTTCCCAAATGCTCAGTGCTGAACTTTCAGTAACTGCAGAGAATCATAGGTAGCAGATAGTCCTGCATGGAAGCAGAGAGGAACCAAGTACAGTGGGATCCTGGAAATGGACCGTCCTCATTTAAATTGTGTTTATAAGCATCCCACACTTTTCAGGAGTTCCAGAAAAATTAGGCACTTTGTCTGACCTTGAACTTTTGTTTGCTGTCCTATAACATGACTTGCAGAGTAAGTGAGAGGATCACAGCCCAGCCAATGAGTACTTCTGTTTGTTCATGAAGTGGCACAGGGTTATATAAATTAGCAGGCAGCCTCATCCTTGGATGGGGCACTTTGTTGTCTCCATTGCAATATGCTCTGTTATTCAGTTTCTGCTTTTGTGGATGCGGTCCCTGGAGCTGGCCAAGTTGGGTGTTCCTGAAAGGTGGAAAGGTGAGAGGGAAAGTTGAGACCAGCTCTAGAACTTCCTGCCACAGCTCAGCAGGTCCTTGTAGACAGAATAGCTCAATCCATATGGAGCTTTGGCTCCCTCTATACATCACCAGTTCCCCAAAGCGTATTGTTGATCTGCCCATCTTCTGTTCATTTTCCTTGTCTGCTCTGTCTCCCTTCCCTTCTTACCTGTCCAAGTTTCCTCTGTTTCCCCTAGCTAACAAATGATGTAGCTTAATATCAACCTGTTCTCTATATGGGTTATGTGGGTGCAGCCTGAACTGATGATAAGCCCTAGAACCTCTGGAGCCCCAGGACAGAGACAATGAGGAAAATTAAAAGTACTTTGAGATGTATGTAAACGAAGACACACATCAAAATTATGTGTGATGCAGGAGGAGACAATCCAAGATGGCATCAGAGTAGCTCAGGGAGAGTACAGCTCTTTTGCAAAATAAGGGAGAAGGCATAGAAATAGTCTGAGAGAGCCACTTTGGGGAGCCATGCAGGTGAGGAATGTGCCACACACATCATCCAGGAGGATGATATCCCTGCAACTAGGAATGCCACCCATCTCCCAACACCAGGGTGAACAGCCTCAGTAAAACCTGTGGCTGAGTGGCAAATAGAGAGGGGAAAGGACAGATTCCTCCTAGGGAAGAGGGAAGGTGCACCAGGGGGCTGACTGTGGTTTCCTTCAGTGAATTTAAATAGCATAATTAGCTACCTTGGAAGAGGTAGTGGAAAATGAAGGATTCATCTCTTTGAAAGGGTTTGCTGAGGAACACCATTTGATGGCCAGCAAGGAAAGTGAAGGAAGACAGACTTGTCTCTCCCAATTCTTTCCAAGCACAGTAGATCTGATCACACCCCAGTAGAAGCTCCCTGCCACAGTTTTAACTAATTAAACACGGCAATATTAAAGTTTTAGTAAAAACACTAAAAATCAAAGAAGAGCTAAAACCACTAGGTAAGAGATAGTGATTGATCAACAGAGCAAAATCATCAATATAAAGCAGATTCCTAGGTATCAACAAAATATAATCCACACTAAGAAACAGGAAGATATGGCCCACTCAAAGGAACAATCCAAGAATCTAAATGAAACTGAGGATTTAAGGCAACTAATAAGTGATGTTCAAAAAAACCTTAATCAATTTAAGGAGATGAAGGAAAATATGACTAAGAGATAAAGGATATTAAGGTGAAACTGTGTGAGCATAATGAACATTTTGAATGCCTGAAAAAACAGTAACAGTGTTTATGGGAATAAAGATACAAAGGATGAGATTAAAAAGACATTAGAAGCACATAACAGAATGTTTGAAATGTCAGAAGAACAAATAAGTGAATTTGAAGATAGGACATTTGAAATTATAAAGATAGGAGAAAAGACAGAGAAAAGAATGGAAAAAAATTGAGCATGTTCTCAGGGAACTGAATAACAACATGAAATGCACAAACATACACATTATGGGTATCCCAGAAGGAGAAGACAATGGTAAATGGATAGAAAGGATATTTGAGGAAATAATGACTGAAAATTTTCCAACCCTTATGAAAGACATGAATATCAATATTCAACAAGGACAACAAACCCCAAACACAATAAATCCTAATAAACCTACTCCAAGACATCTACTATTCAGATTGTTAAAGGTCAAAGATAAAGAAGGGATATTGTGAGCAGGAAGAGAAAAGCAATGTATTACTTACAATGGAGCCTTAATAAGGCTAAATGCCAATCTCTCTTCAGAAACCATGGAGGTGAGAAGGCAGTGGTTTGGTTTATTTAAAGTACTGAAAGAGAAAAACTGCCAGCTGAGAAATCTTTATCCAGCAAAACTATCCTTCACAAATGAAAAAAGTTTAAATTCTTTACAGGCAAACAAAACTAAGAGAAAATTTTACCAAGAGACAGAATCTACAAGAGATATTAAAGGGTGTGTTACAGTTGGATAAGAAAAGACAAAGGAGAACCCCTCCCCCCCCAAAAAAGAGTGCAGCAATGAAGAACTTAAGTAAGAGAAATTAAAATGGTCAAAAGATAAACAATAGTAAGACATGAAAAAAGAAATCCTGGAGATAAAATGGACACCTTTATAGTAGTAACACTGAATGTTAATGGATTGAACTCCCCAATTAAAAGCCATAGACTGATAGAATGATTTTTAAAATGAACTATTTGTTGTCTCCAAGAGAATCACAGACACAATGACCTAAACAGGTTGAAATTGAAAGTTTGGAAAAAGATATTCCATACTAACAGCAATAAAGAAAAGAGAAGGTGTAGTAAAACTAATATCAGATAAAATAGATTTTAAATGCAAAAGTGTTATGTAATGAAATAGGTTGCTATATATTAATAAAAGGGACAATTCATCAAGAAGAAATAATAATAATAAATGTTTGTTCACCTAACTTAGGGGCCCAAAATTACATTAGGCACACGCTGGCAAAACTGGAGAAATAAACATCTCTACAATAACAGTTGGATACTTCATCACTCCACTGTCAGCATTAGATAAAATATCTGGACAGAGGATAAATAAGAAACTCAGAGCTTGAATAATATGATAAATGAACTAGATATAATAGACATTTATAGGGCATTACACCCCAAAACAGCAAGATATAATTCTTCTCAAGTGCTTATGGATCTTTCTCCAGGATAGACCATATGTTGGAACATAAGTCAGATCTCAATACATTTTAAAACATTGAAATTATACAAAACACTTAATCTGATCACAATGGAATTAAGTTAGAAATTAATAACAGGCAAAAAAAAAAAGTAAAATCCACAAATATGGAGAGATTAAACAATGCACTCTTAAATAATCAGTGGATTAAAATTACAATAGAAATTAGTAAATACCTCAAGACAAAGGAAAAAAGAAAACAACATACCAAAATGTTTGAGATACAGAAGAGTCATTGCTGATAGGGAAATTTATAATCCTCAAAGCTTATAGAAAAAGAGAAGAAAGTGTTAAAATCAAAGAAACTGCACACCTGGAGGAATTGAAAAAAGAACAACAAATCAATTTCAAAGCAAGCAGAAGGAAAGAAATAATAAAGATTGGAGCAGAAATAAATGAAATGGAGAAAAAACAACGGAGAAAAACAACAGAATTAAAAGTTGATTCTTTGAAAAGCAACAAAATTGATAATCCTTTAATTGAACAAGAGAAAATAAGAAACAAATAAAATAAAAAATGAGTAGGGTGACATTACCACTGTCCCAGCAGAAATAAATGAGATCATAAGAGGATACTATGAATAATTGCATACCAACAAACTAGACAGCATTGATGAAATGGACAGATTCTGGAAACACATAAACAAACCACACTGACCCTTGAAGAAATCGACTTCAACAAACAATCAGCAGAAATTGAAACAGTCATCAAAAATCTCCCCAAGAGGGGTGGATATAGCTCAGTGCTGAGTGCCTGCTTCCCATGTACAAGGTCCTGGGTTCACTCCCCAGTGTCTCAAAAAAATAAAATAAATAAAATAAAGTCTTAAAAAAAAAAAACCTTCCCAAAATGAAAACTCCAGGACTAGATGTCATCAAAGGTGAATTTTCAGGACCAGATGGCATCACAGCTGAATTCTAACAATCATTTACAGGTGATGTTATACCAATCTTGTTCCAACTATTCCAAAAAATTGAACAGGAATGAACACTACCAAACTCATTCTATGAGGCTAACATCACACTAAATCCAAAGCCAAATAATTATATTATGACAAAAGATAATTACAGACCAATTACCTTAATGAATATGGGTGCAAAAATCCTCAAAAAATACTTGCTAACCAAATCCAAAAATACATTTAAAAAATTACACATCATGATCAAGTGTGCTTTATACCAGATATGCAATGGCAGTTCAAAATAAGAAAATCAGTGTAATACATCCCATTAATAAATTGAAGAAGAAAAAAATCACATGATCATTTCAATTGATACATAAAAGGCATTTGACAAAATACAACACCCTTTCTTGATTAAAAACATTCTGAAAGATAGGAATAGAAGGAAACTTTCTCAGTATGATAGATTGCATATATGAAAAACCCACAGCTATTATTGTACTTGGTGAAAGAATTAAAGCTTTCCCACTGAGATTGAGAACAAGACAAGGATACCTACAATCACTACTGTTGTTCAATATTGTGCTAGAAATTTTAGCTGCAGCAATTAGGCAAGAAAAAGAAATAAAAGATACCTGAATTGGAAAGGGAGAAGTAAAACTTTCACTATTCACAATTCATATGATCCTATACATAGAAAGTCCCAAAATAGCTACAACAAAACTACTAAAGCTAATAAATGAAATCATCGCAGTGGCAGGATACAAGAATAATATGCAAAAATCAGTTTTGTTTCTATACAATAGTAATGAGAAAACAGGCAGAAGTCAGAAAAAATCCATTTACAATAGTGACTAAAAGATTCAAATATTTAGAAATAAAGTTAGCCAAGGACATAAAAGACCTGTATTCAGAAAACTACAAAACATTGCTACAAGGAATAAAATATGACCTTAATAAATGAAAGCCATTCTGTGTTCATGGATTGAAAGACTAAAATCATTAAGATATTAATTCTATGCAAACTGATTTACAGACTCAACACAATCCCAATAAAATTTCCAATTGCCTTTTTTTTTGCAGAAATGGAAAAGCCTGTTATAAAATTTATTAGCAATATTAAGAAATATCTTTATAAAAAGGAACACAGTTGGAGGACTCTCACTTCCTGACAACAAAGCATATTACTTAGCTATGGTGGTAAAAGCATAGTTCTGGCATAGAGACAGGTTTATTGGCCAATGGAATAAAGCTGGGAGTTCAGAAACAGACCCTCACATCTATGGTCAAATGGTTTTCGGTAAGACTTTCAAGCCCACCAAGCTTGTAGGGGAAAATCCTCAAGATATTTTGGAAGGTGGTGGCTTCTTAAACCTTACAACCAAAGCATGAGCAATGGAAGAAAAAATGGATATATGGGCCCTCCACAAAATTAAACCTTTGTATTTCAAATGACTTTGTCAAGATGGTGAAAAGTCAGCTTACTCAATGGAAGAAAGTATTTGGAAACCATATATCTGATAAGGGTTTAATTTCCATGTTATATAAAGAGATCAATTGACTCAATGCTGAAAAGTCAAGTAACCCAATTTAAAAATGGGCAAAAGACTTGAATAGACATTATTCTAAAGAGGAAATACAAATGGTCAAAAAATATATGAAAAGAGAGAGGAAGCAAGATAGCATGGGTTTAGGAGGGCACTCACTGACTAGCTCTCTGAGGACAGCTGATTGTGGACAGTGTCCTGCCTAGGGGTCTGTGCTGTGGGCACACAGATTGAGAAGCTTAGGACATCTATCTGCAGGCAGATCAACAGTGTGGATTGATCAGTAGAGATTCGTGTGTTTTAAGCCTGCCTGGGGAGGTTAACACAGACGGCTGAGCCCGACCCTCAGGGAAAAAGGCTGGTTTGAGTTGTGACTCCCTCCTGGCAACCTGGTGAGAGGGAGCATTCTCTGAGAGTGGGAGGTTCTGGCAAAGGGTGAGAAGGATTTCCTTTCTTTGGATTTGGTTTCCTGGAACCCCTTGCAGTTTGGGCAAACAAAATAGCTGAATTGAATCAACACCAGGCAGAGGGGAGGGGCAAATCTACTGAGGAAGTTGATTTACCTAGCCAACCGAGTGAGAGGGAGCATTCTCTGAGAGAGGGAGGGTTCTGACAGAAGGTGGTGAGGTGTTTACCTTCAGTGGCTTTGGCTGTCTGGACCCCCTCATGGCTTTGGGGAGCAGATAAGCTGGCTTGAAGCAGCACCAGGCTGAGGGGAGAGGTGAATCTACTGAGAAAGCCTGATTTACCCAGCAGCCTGATGACACTGAGGCCTGACTCCAGAGGAGGTGGAGTCAGCCAATTCTATCATTCTGCACTGACAAGCATCAGATCTTCAGCTCCCC
>JAQZBX010024269.1:17455-30382 GCA_029593785.1 Cabassous unicinctus
AGGAGGTGGTCTAGAAGAGGACTTATTTTGGGTCCCTTATTTCAACCAAAAAAAAAAAAGTCACTTAAAGAAGTTAATTCTTCTTTTTAATTTAGTTTAATAGCTAAAATCTGCCTCAAAACCTGCAGATAGAACCCTGCAGGGAAATTGATTGACAAACACAAGCAGGCTGAGAGGTTCAACAAGGACCCTAGAAGGAACACTCTTCCTCCTTAGCTTTGCTTGACTGCTTGCTTGTGTGGTTGTTTACTTTTTCTCTTTTTATTTGTTGTCTCTTGTTTTTCTTTCCTCTTTCCTCCCCCCCTTCTTTTTGCCTTCTTTTTCATTAGGTGCTGCTAGCTTGTCTCTTCTTTGGTTTGCTTCTTTTTCAGTGATTTCACATTCTCTGTCTATATTGATTTTGCCTCCCAACTTATCCCTTCCCCATCCTTAATCTTTCTGCCTTCTGCTTTCTGTTGTAGTTCTTGCACACCATGTTTTTTCATTATCCCACAACTTAAGGGTATCAATTTCTATTCAATCTATTCTGTTTTTATTAATATTAACTTTTTACTTTCAGCCCTTTCTTCACTCTTTCTCTCCCTCCTCATCATTCTAGCCTTCTAAATCATTATAAATATATTCCTCTATTTGGTTTGCCAGTCCATTGTAGGTACTCCATTTTTTTCCCTATTATTCTACACTGCTTACATGAGTTAAGTATTTGTTTCACTAAGTCTTATTTGGCACCTCTTCTAACTTTTATCAATATTACTATTATCCTTCTTCCTTTCTCACATCTTTTGATTCCACTGGCCCTAATCTTTTGCCTTCAAGGGAACATAGAGAGAAACAAGGAAATAAAATAAGAAGAAAAAGTGTCAAAGAGAAAACTTAACACACACAAGGAACCACAAGCTAAATAAAACTCTAGAGCAGAGAGAGAAGCTAATCAACTGAATAAACCCATCAAGATAAAATGATGACTAGAGGGCAACAAAAATTGCAAACCACACTGAGAAACAGGAAGACATGGACAAATCCAATGAACAAACTAAAAACAAGGAAGAGATGCAGAACATTGAACAACTAATCAAAGCTTTCCAAACAAACATCATGGACCAACTTAATGAAGTGAAGGAAGAGATTAAGGATATTAATAAGAAACTGGGATAACATACTGAAGAAATTGTAAACGTACATAAAAAGCTAATGGATATGATGATGATAATCAATGGCACAACCCAAGAAATAAAAAAGACGCTGGATTCACATAACAGCAGATTTGAACAGGCAGAAGAAAGAATTAGTGATGTGGAAGACAATACATGTGAAATCAAACAGATAGTAGAAAAGATAGACAAAAAGATAGAAAAAATCCAGCAGGGACTCAGGGATTTAACTGACAACACAAAATGCACAAACATATGCATTATGGGCATCCCAAAGGAGAAGAGAAGGGAAAGGGAACAAAAGGAGTGTTGAAAGAAATAATGGCTGAAAACTTCCCAACTCTATTGAGAGAGATGGATGTGCATATCCAGGAAGAAAAGCACATGCCAAACAGCATGAATCCCAAAAGGCTAACTTGAAGACATATACTTGTCAAAATGTCCAATGCTCAAGACAAAGAGAAAATATTCAAAGCTGCAAGAGAAAAGAGAATCATCACATACAAGGGAAGCACAATAAGATTAAGTGCTGATTTCTCATCTGAAACCATGGAAGCAGGAAGACAGTGGTATGACATAGTCAAAGTACTAAAAGAAAAAAACTTCCTGCCACAAATTCTCTATCCAGCAAAACTGGCATTCAAAAATGATGGAGAGTTCAAAATATTCACAGATAAACAAAAATTAAGAGAGTACGCCAATAAGAAACCTACACTTCAAGAAATACTAAAGGAAGTTCTACAAGTTGAAAGGATAAAACAAGGGAGAGAGAGTTGGAGGAGACTGTAAAAATGCCTAAAAAGACAAAAAGAGAAATAAAAACAACATATGACATATGTTAACCCAAAGAAAATATGGCTGAAGTAAGAAATTCGTTGAGAGTCATAACACTGAATGTTAATGGATTAAAATCACCACTCAAGAGACGCAGATTGGCAGACTGGATAAGGAAAAATGATCCATCTATATGCTGCCTACAAGAAACCCACCTTCAACCCATGGATTCAGGAGGCTGAAAGTGAATGGCTAGAAAACAATTTTACAAGCAAACAATAGCCAAAAAGGGGCAGGAGTAGCTATCCTAATATCAGACAAAATAGATTTAAATGCAAAATTATTGTAAGTGACAAAGATGGACACTATATATTAGTAAAAGGGGTAATCTCTCAAAAAGAGAGGACAATCATAAACATTTATGCACCTAATCAGAGTGCCTCAAAGTACATGAGGCAAACTCTGAAAAAACTAAGTGGAGAAATAAATGCCTCTACAATTATTGTGGGGTACTTTAATACACCATTATCATCATTAGACAGAACATTTAGACAGAGAATCAATAAGGAAACAAAGGGTCTGAGCAATACATTAGAGGACCTGGACTTAATAGACATATACAGAACACTACACCCAAATACAGCAGGATTTACATTTTTCTTGAGAGCACATGGATCATACTCCAAGATAGACCACATGCTAGGCCACAGAACAACTCTCGGTGAATTCAGAAAGATTGAGATTATGCAAAGTAATTTTTTTGACCACAAAGGAATGAAATTGGAAATACACTAAGGGCCAGAGAAACAGGATAGGCACAAATATATGGAATTTAAGCAACACACTGTTAGAAAAACAGTGGGTCAAGGAGGAAATCTCAAAATAAATCAGTAACTACATTGAAACTAATGAAAATGACAACACAACATATCAAAACCTATGGGACGCAACCAAAGCTGTCCTGAGAGGGAAGTTCATAGCCATAAATACATATTTTAAAAAAGAAGAAAGAGCTAAAATTGAAGACCTAACTGCACACTTGGAGGAATTGGTAAAACAACAACAAACTAAACCTAAAGGAAGTAGAAAGAAGGAAATAACAAATATTAGAGCAGAACTAAATGAAATATGGAATAAGAAAGTACTAGAAGAAATAAACAAAACCAAAAGTTGGTTCTTCAAGAAGATAAATAAAATTGACAAGCGCTTAGCGAGACTAACAAAGAAAAATAGAGAACAGATGCAAATACACAAAATAAGGAATGAGCAAGGGGATATCACTACTGACCCCACATAAATAAAGAGTATCATAAGAAGATACTTTGCAAAATTATATGCCAACAGGAATGACAATTTAGAGGAAATGGACAAGTTTATAGAAATTCACAAACAGCCTACATTGATTAAAGAAGAAATTGATGAACTCAACAGTCCAATTACAAGTAAAGAGATAGACTCAGTCATGAAAAACCTCCCAAGTAATAAGAGCCCAGGACCAGATGGCTTCACAGCTGAATTCTACCAGACATTCCAGAAAGAGATAAAACCAATTCTGCTTAAGCTCTTTCAAAAAATAGAAGTAGAAGGAATATTGCCCAACTCATACTATGATGCCAACATTACCCTAATACCAAAACCAAACAAAGATAGCACAAGAAAGGAAAATTACAGACCAATTTTTCTAATGAACCTAGATGCTAAAATCCTCAACAAAATACTTGCTAATTGCATTCAACAACATATCAAAAGGATTATACACCGTGACCAAGTAGGTCTCATCCCAGGTATGCAAGGATGGTTCAATGTAAGAAAATCAATCAATGTAATACACCACATAAACAGATTGAAAGAAAAAAATCATATGATCATCTCTATAGATGCAGAAAAAGCTTTTGACCAAATACAGCAGACTTTCCTGATAAAACACTGCAAAAGATAGGAATAGAAGGAAACTTTCTGAGTATGATAAAGGGTACATATGAAAAACCCAAAGCTAACATCATCTTCAATGGTGAAATCCTAAAAGCCTTCCCTCTGAGATTGAGAATAAGACAAAGATGCCCACTATCACCACTCCTATTTAACATTGTCTTAGAAGTACTTGCTCAAGCACTGAGGCAATAAAAGGATATAAAACGCATCCAGATTGGAAAAGAAGAAATAAAAATTTCATTATTTGCAGTTGACACAATCCTATATGTAGAAAGCCCTGAGAAATCTACAACAAAGCTTCTAGAACTTATAAAGGAGCTCAGTAATATTGCAGGCTATAAGATCAATGCTCAAAAATCAGTAGCATTTCTGTACACCAATAACAATCAATCTGAGAAGAAAATCGAGAAAAAAATACCATTTACAACAGTAACTAAAAGAATCAAATACCTAGGAATAAATTTAACTAAAGATGTAAAGGTCTTATATAGAGAAAATTACACAACGCTGTTAAAGGAAATCAAAGAAGACTTAAATAAATGGAAGAATATTCCCTGTTCATGGATAGGAAGATTAAACATCATCAAGATGTCTATCTTCCCAAAACTAATCTACAGATTTAATTCAATTCCAATAAAAATCAACACTGTAATTTTTAAGGAACTGGAAAAACTAACCACAAAATATATTTGGAAAGGTAAGAGGCCCTGAATTGCCAAAAACATATTGAAAAAGAAAAATGAAGTTGGAAGTATCACATTACCTGACTTTAAAACATACTACAAAGCTACACTGCTCAAAACTGCATCATATTGGCCCAAGGATAGACCTACTGACCAATGGAACCGAATTGAGAATTCTGGTATAGATCCTCAAATATACAGTCATCTGATATTTGACAATGTCACCAAGCCCACTCATTTGGGAGAGATCGGCCTCTTTAACAAGTGGTGCTTGGAGAACTGGATATCCATATCCAAAAGAATGAGAGAGAAATAACATCTCACACCTTTCACAAAAATCAAATCAAGATGGATCAAAGATCTAAATGTAAGAGCCAAAATTGTAAAGACCTTAGAAGATAATGTAGGGAAGCATCTACAGGGCCTTTTAATAGTAAATGGCTTCATGAAGTTCACACACAAAGCATGAGCAGCCAGAGAAAAAATAGATAAATGGGATCTCCCCAAAATTAAAAACTTCTGCTCCTCAAAGAACGTTATTAAGAAAATAAAAAGGAAGCCTACACAATGGGAGAAAATATTTGGCAACCATATAGCTGATAGGAGCCTAACATCCTGCATATATTTAGAAATCCTAGACCTCAAAAATAAAAAGACAAACAACCCATTTAAAAAATGCACAAGTGACCTGAAAAGACACTTCTCCAAGGAAGAAACACAAATAACTAAAAAGCACATGAAAAAATGCTCAACATCGCTAGCTATTAGGGAAATGCAAATCAAAACTACAATAAGATACAATCTTCCAGCCATCAGAATGGCAGCTATTAAAAAAACAGCAGAATATAAAACAGCAGAGGATGTGGAGGAACAGGAACCCTCATCCACTGCTGGTGGGATTGTGGAATGGTCCAGCCACTGTGGAGGACAGTTGGGTCGTTCCTCAGAAAAGTAACAATAGATCTTCCATATGATTCATTTATTCCACTGCTGGCTATAAACCCAGAAGAATTGAAAGCAAAGCCACAAACAGATATATGCACACTAATGTTCATAGAAGCATTGTTCACAAATACCAAAAGGTGGAATCAGACTGGGTGCCCATCAGCAGATGAATGAATAAACATAATGTGGTACATATATACAATGGAATATTACTCAGCTGTAAGAAGGAAAAAGTGCTAACACATGGAATAACTTTGATGAATCTTGAAGACCTTATGTTGAGTGAAGCAAGCCAGGCATTGAATGATGAACTGTATATGACCTCACTGATTTGAATTGAAGAAAGTGAGCAGTCTCTGAGAACCATTGTTTGAAAGATAGGTTAACAAGGGAGAGAAAGAGAAAAGTAGGTGGTAACCCATCACACATATGGACACAATCTATAGTAATGTGATAGTGTATAGTTGCATATTAAAGGATAGGACAGGTGGGTAGTGACATTACTGGGTTTGGTGGTGCAGGGTCGACATTGGGTAGATTAGGAAGGGCAGGTTAGAATACCCAGGGAATGTAAATATGAATCTTGTCATACAATGAGTCAAGACAGGGGATTGTCATGTGCCCGAGGGTTACGGGGAGGAAGGAACAGAAGAGATCAAACAGGGGGTATTTGTGGTCATGGGAAATGTTTTTCATTACCTTAGAGTTATGGACACAGGACATCGTAAATATCATCAAAAATTATTAAACTGTACCATCTAAATTGTAAACTATACTGTAAACCATTGACAATGTTTAGTTGCTATTTTTCACTATCTGTATAACAGTTATAACACTGCTACCATCCACAAAAATAAAGGGGGTTTTTAATATGGGGTGAGGAAAGGGGAAGGAGGTTGGGTATATAAGAGTCTGTAATTTTCTGTGTGTGAATTTGCTGTGATGTAAAACTTCTTTGAAAATTAAATGAAAATTTGGGAGACACTGGGGAATGAGGGGTGAAAGGTGCCACGGTACAGACTGGACACCCAATAATGCAGTGATAAAAGGGAAAAAATAATTACAATTTTTTCTTTTTGTTTTTTTCCCATTTTTTGAATGTCCCAATCCATTAATTAGATTTCATTTTTAGTTTATTTTCTGAGTTTCCATGTATTTTATCTCTTACACTTAAGCTTATCATTATTTTTTCATTTTCCTATTAATTGTATTTGGTTATTATATGGGCTTCATCTTCAAGGAAGTTTAGATCACAGAAGGGTTACAATGGGGACTGCAGAGGATCATTGGTGGGGGATGTCTGGGATCAGGGATTCATGGGAGGAAGTTCATCTGAATATACATGAAAGATATATAAAATTGTTCAAATGATCAAGGGATGGGGCATGGTCATGGTGGGTAGACAATCACTCAATAAATGAAGGGATCCTGAATTCCCAGCCTGGAGAGCTCTGCCACATTCTCCTAGGTAGCAGCAACAGTCCCCCAAAAGCAGGGGCTATGTATGGCAAAAGAGGATTGTCTACTGATGGGTTCTTGTCATTGATGACTAGCCTTATGATTCTTTGGTCTTGTAATTGAAACTTAGCCTAACTGATTTCAACTGAGGAAAGTGAGCAGTCTTTGAGAACCATTGTCTGAAAGATAGGTTAAAAAGGGAGAGAAAGAGAATGGGGTGCCTAAGGGTTGCCACCTGAGAGCCTCCTTGTTGCTCAAATGTGGCCTCTCTCTAAGCCAAACTCAGCATATGAATGCATTACCTTCCCCCTGCATGGGACATGACTCCCAGAGATGAGCCTCCCTGGCAATGTGGGATTAATACCAAGTGCCAACTGGCAATATGACTGGATAAAGACCTTGAATAAAAGGGGGAAAAGGTAAAGACAAATGAGTTGATGTAGCTAAGAGACTTCAAAGAGAGTTGGGAGGTCATCCCCAAGGTAACGCTTATGCACACCTCAGTAAGATCTTATAGAACACCAAAGTGGATATCATCCCACATAGAGGGGCTCCTGAGGGCTCTGGAGATACCCAGGTCCTATATAAGGGGGGATAGTTCCAGAGATTGATGCCTTATCTGTGGGCTCTACTTTGGAATCGGTGCTCCTGAGTGACAGAGTTGGACTCAAATAAGTCCTCCCTACACATGGTCCATCAGTCTCTTCTATTCAAACCTATATGTGACATTGGAGTTTGTAGATGTACTTCCAGACACTGGAGCCTCTGGCCTGCCCATGTACCAGCTGTGCCTGGAATCTTGGTGGAGCTGCAACTCCTACTCTACAGCTCAATGGGCTTACACTAGTCACCTGGTGAGGAGACGATGATGGACAACGGCCATCCCAGGGAGTGGAGACAGCCTGCGGCTGCAGACAGGATAATCCCATTCACCGCATGCATGATATAAGCCCCCTCTCACTTGGAGGTAGAGTGAACATCACCATCCCAGACTCCTCAGGATTGGGGGAAGAGCTATGGACTAGAATGGACTTAATGGTATTCTGTTGTAGACTTATTGTGATTCAAGCAATGGAAAAAATTATAACAGTGAGGTAGAGTCAGTGGCCACTAGATGCTTTCAGGGCAGGGAAGGGAAAAGCAGTTGTAATACAGGGGCTTTTTCAGGACTTGGGAATTATCCTGAATAACGTTACTACAACAGATATAGGCCATTTTACATCAACATATACAATGCAGAACTGTGTGGGAGAGAGTGTAGTCTACAATGTGAACTATGGTCCATGCTTAGTGGCAAAGCCCCAGGATGTGTATATCCATTGCAGGTGATGTGACACACTAATGAAAGATGTTTATGTGGGATGTTATGGGAGGTGTGGGAGGTGGGGAACATGGGAATCCCTGTAATTTTTGTGTAACAATTATATAATATAAGCATATTTAAAAATATATATATATATAAAGTAACATTTATGTAAGCAAATGTACATATATGCATATATATTTATAAAAAAACAAATAAAACATATTGAAAGCTACAAAAAAATATATGAAAAGAAGTTCAACTTCAATGGCTATTAGGGAAATGCAGATCCAAATTATAAGGTGATTTCATTTCACATCTTATAAAATGGCCATTATTTTTTTAAAAAGAAAACTACAAGTGCTAGAGAGAATGTGGAGAAATAGGAACACTCTTTCATTATTGGTGGGAATGTAAAATGGTGAAGCCTCTGTGGAAGACAGTTTGGCAGTTCCTTCTGAAGCTAAATATAGATATGGTATATGATCTGGCCACCCCACTACTAGGAATAGATTCATAAGAACTGAAAGCTGAATGTGAAGTGACATTTGCACATGGATGTTTATATGAGCATTATTCACAATTGCCAAAAGATGAAAGCAGCCCAAGTGTGCATCATCCAATGAATGGATAAACAAAATGTGGTTGATACACATGATGGAATACTATTCAGCTCTAAGAAGAAATTAAATCAGGATGCATATTATAACATGGTTGGACTTTGAAGACATTATGTTGAGTGAAATAAGCAAGACACAAAAGGACAGCTAATGTATGTTACCACTAATATGACCTAAATACAATTATTAAATGCATGACATTAAAATCTAGAGTATAGGTTACTAGGAGATAGAATGAGGGTTGAGAAGGGGGAGCTTGTACTTAATGTAGACAGAATTTTTAATATGGATGATTGTAAATATGTGGAAAAGGAGTTGATGGTAAAACATTATAATGAGTATAACTAACACTGCTGATTTATATGATTGTGGCTGAAAGGGGTAGTCTAGGGTCTGTAAATGTCAACAGAAGAATACTAGAGGTTCATCTAGAGACTATAACTGTGAACTTGGTGGTGTTTGAGGATAATTGTTGGTAGTGCAAATACAAGAATGCTCTGTGAACTATCACAATGTGTTAAGAATATGGTGATACATGGGAAAATATAACTAATGGAACTTATGGACTATAGTTAGTAATATTGTAATATTTTTGCATCAGTGACAAAGAAGATACTATATCAATGCTAAGAGTAAAAAATGTGGGAATATGGGATTTTTTTTCCTTTTGGAGTAATGAAAATCTTCTAAAATTGATGCATGTGATGATAGCACAACTTTGTGTGATGAAACAGAGCCACTGAGTGTACACTTTGAATGAACTGTATGAAGCATGGGACTACATAACACAATGAACCCTGTGGTAGATGATAGATTGTGGTTAACAGTACAAATATGATAATTTCTCACAGTCTTAAATGTAAAATACTAAAACATGGTATTAATATGATGGTTTATTGGAAAAATATACCAAATATAAGTTATGGTCTAAACTTAGCAGTGATATTCTTCATCATTTATAACAAATGTTTCCCAACAAGTCAAGATGTTGGTGGTTTGGTGAAGTATGGGAATCCTGTATGTTCTGCTTTTATGTATGATTCTTTAGTAAACTGACAACTTCTCAAATTAAAAAAAGTATACCATATGAAGTTTTGACTTGGAACAAAAGTCCCCCCTTCTCCCCTCCCAAAATATGCCAATCATTTCCTGGGGTTTTTATTTATTTTGGGGACCTAAGGGTAAGTATTAACTTATTATAGACAAAATTCCTGGAACCAAAAATCTGTTGGCTTTTATAAAGTGTATTTATTTGGGGTAAAAGCTTACAGTTACAAAGCCCTAAAGAGTCCAACTCAAGGTACCATAAGTGGCACTTTCTCACTGAAGTCTGTTGCCACATGTTGAAGCAAGATGGTTGCCAATCTCTGTAAGGATTCAGCCTTCCTTTTCCCACTTAAGCCTCCATGGGCCCAGCTTCTGATCTCAACTGTAGGCTGAAAGTCTCATTTTTTTCTGGGCCTTCTCAGTTGCTTAGGGCTCTCATCTCTTCTGCTGCTAACTATTGTTCAAATGGCTCAGCTCTCCCCAGGGCATTAGCTGTTTGATCCTTCCCCTTTCTGTCACATGGCAGGACCAAAATGACCAAGTTCTCTTCTCTTCAGTGTCTTCTGTGTGTCTTCTTGAGTGTGTGTCTTTTTCTATTAGCCCACCCATGGGGCAGGGACTTAACCTGAGTTTCACCCTGCTGACTTGGTCGAATCAAAGCCCTAACCTCAATATAATTTAATCAAAGGCATCTCAGTTGAATCTAATACAATCAAAGGGCATCACACCCAGAGGAAAAGACCAGTTTACAAACATAATACTTCTTTTTTGGAATTCATAAATAATATCGAACTTCTATAGGTAATGGCTGTTACCTTTAGCCATTCCAAATACAAGTTAGAAATGGAATAGGGAAATTTTTGTAAAGAAAATGGGCTAAATGAATACATGTATTTTTCCTTTATGTATATTCAAGTTATTTTAGGTGTCTATAAATTATGATTTTTATATCTTAGTTTTGAATTGATCCTATTATCATTATGAAATGTCCCTCTTTACCTCTGGTAAAATTTCTTACCTTAAAGACTACTTTTTTGATATTACCAGTTTTACACATTTTTTTTTCTGTTTGCATGAGATATCTTTTGCTCCCCTTTTATTTTCAACATATTTGTGTTCATATATTTAAATTATGTATCTTGTAAACAGCATAAAAGTTGGACTTTTATTGATCTAAAAATCTTTATATTTTAATTGAAGTGTTTAGCACATTTAATGTAATTAGTGATATAGTTAGGTTTTTAAATAACAGCTTCATTCAGATAGAATTCACATTTCATACAATTCAACCAATTTAAGAATATAATGAAACGTTTTTAATATTTCCACAAAGAAGTATCACCCTCACCACAATCAATTTTAGAACATTTTCATCACCCCAAAAAGAAACTTCAGGCCCATTACCAATCACTCTCTATTTCTTCCACCCTAGCTGGCCTTTGGTAACCACCAATCTACTTTCCATCACTATCAATTTACCTATTCTGAATGTTTCCTATAAATGGAATCATATAAAATGATCCCATTGTGACTGACTTCTTTCACTTAGCACAATGTTTTCAGGATTAATCCATGTCATGGCAATGCATCAGTATGAAAATTTCAAACACATAAAAATCTAAATAGTTTTATAGTGAACACAGCATACCCACCACCTTAGAGTCTACTATTAACATTTTGCTATGTTTGTTTTATCACATATCTGCCCATTTATCCATCCCTCTATCCACCTATAAATCCATCTTATTTTTATGCATTTCAAGAAAACTGGAGAAATCAGTACCCTTCCTCCTAAACACCTCAAAATGCATATTAACTATAATTTAAAATGTATGTGAAATGGAATCCATAATCTAAAGTATGTGATTGCTGAGTTTGATAAAAGCTTATACCTGTTAACCCAATCACCTATCAAGATATAGAATATTACCTTTACTCCAAAAATGAGCCCAATGATGTTAACTTCTTAACTTATCCACCAGAGACAATTAGTATTCTGAGTTTTTCCACAATAAAGTATACACATTTCAAAATATTATATAAATGGAGTCATATACTGTGTACATTTTTGTGTAAGGCATCTCTTCCAGTGATCTGTTGTGGCATAAGCATTGCTCTAAAAGTTAGTGGCATAAAGCAGTCATTATAATGCTCACAGTTTCTGTACATTAGGAATTCAGACATGACAATGGACATGGCATTCTCTGATTCCTGATGTTTGGGTCTCAGATAGAAAACACAAAATTTGAGTTTTGGAGTCATCTGACTCCAAACTAGTTATTTGGAATCAGATGAAGTTGTTACTACTTCTCTTAGTAGCCTTTCTAAGAATATTTCTCCTATTTAAAGCAGTTTCCCAATTAATTGCTTGATACTCAATTCAATTAACCAATTATATATTTCTCTCACAGGCAACTTTACCTCTGACAACTCAAGTATATTTCCAGGGAAATGCCATATTATCAATGACAACAGGTCTCCTCCCAGGAAACCACAACCTCCTACAACAGTAAGCCAAGATGTTCCACACTTCCTCAGTCCTCAAATTAAGGATACTATAATTCAACAGGAAGTAACCCAAGAGGTGGTCACCCCAGTTCCCTCAATATTGAGGAATGGAACATCAAAAATGGGGGATTTGTAGTAGACCCTGGGCCATTTTCCATAACCCCCACTGCCAAAACTGCTCCCTGCTAAACTAGGTCATAAAAGTTTCCCTCCTTGCCGCGGTCCAGCCGAGGCACGAGGGAGCAAGACTGAAGGTGATTAAGGGCGTCGACGAGAAATGATGAGTCGTACACCAAGTTGAGTGAGAATCGAAGTATATCTTTTTTTTTATTGTAGGATAGCTCAGTTTTTATATACTATTCCTTGGGCAGGCTTGTAAGCATTCCTTCTTTAGTTATGTAAAGTTTACGTAAGCATTCTTTCTATAGCTAAGCAAGGTTGTAAGCATAATATAGACTTTAGGTAAGCATTAGGATGTTAACTTTACAGAACATTAACTTGTGGCT
>JAQZBX010024270.1:9975-21760 GCA_029593785.1 Cabassous unicinctus
TTTTTTTTTTTTTAGGAGGTACCAGGGATTGAACCCGGGACCTCATACATGGGAAGCAGGTGCTCAACCACTTGAGCTACATCTGTTTCCTGCTGTAAGCTTCTCCTAATCCAGGCAGCCACCATCTCATCTTGCCTTCCCTTCCTGACTCGCTAATAATACCTCAGGTTCTCCCAGTCCCTGTGAAAGACATTTTTTAAAGATAAAAATATAAACATAATTTTTTGTTACTGTAAAGTACCATAACACCATTCACGGACATCTCAGCAAAAAACCCAAAAACCCAGCAGACACTTCAGCATCAAGAATCAAGGAAGGGGTTGGGGGCCTCCAATGAATGCTCTCCCATCCTGAGTACCAACCCCACAAAGTGACTTAGCTCTGCAAAAACCTCATGAGGGCAGTAGGGATCACTTCCCCAATCCCTCCCACCCGGTCCCCCCCAACCGCCATGGGTCACCTTCTATAGGGGACAGGAGCCGGGAAATAGGGCTGCTGGCCCCTTGTTGAGGTGATGCCGGGGGCTGTTCAGCATCCGCTGGGCTGGCTTCTGTCACCTCCAGTGCCACCTCCAGAGCTGTGGCTGCCTCCATGCCGGGCTCGCCCCAAGGCTGGGCTCCAGCAGCAGATTTCCAGGGCTGGTGGTGAGGGAGGGGCTAACACCTGCTCTGGCCAGGCCTCCCTGGGTCCCAGCAGCAGGGTTACGCAATTGGGCTGGCCTTTTGTCACTTAGCTACTCTCCGGAGGAGAAGGGCTGTAGCAGGGGCTAGAGGAAGAGAGGGGGATCAGAGAGCAGCCCAGAATAGTCACAGGAGGACCGAGGTGGCCCTGGTATCTTGGGAGAGAGATGACACCCCTCACATAGCAATGGGTGGGGGGGAGGGGAGAGGGTGCAGCATGAGCAAAACAAATCGTATTTGTAACCTAGCAAGCACCTTAGAATAGGCATAGTTTCTATAAAAAAGCACATAGCCCTGTCAAGTTTAATATTAACTAGACAGGTTTTCTTTCTTTGTGAAGAAAATGTATGACGTATCCTTGTAATGCTTCTCTCATCCCCTCCTCTGACCATCGTGAAACTTAGGAGGCACAATATATATCTTAAATGATAACCAGAGCAGAGAACTGGAGAAGCTCCCCAAACCCCATGCCAAGGATGTCAAGTCTATGATTAATTCTCTTTTTTTCAAACCTGTATAAAATCTGTTAAGAAAACCCCTTAACAGGGAGGCAGATTTGAGATTGCTTAGCTCTCCTGTCCTCTGCCAGCTAATAAAGCCTCTTTTTCTTCCCAGCCTAGTCTGGTGTGTCTGTCTAGTCTGCCGAGCCCGGGGACCACCCCGTCTCCTTCAAGGGGAGAGCTTGAGCACAGACCATCCACACAGGGCCTCCGGCTTCCATCCTCAGGAGGACTGGATGACATCTCAGTTCCTGACCTCCAGCTCACCCAACAGGACGTTCAAGTCCAAGAAAGGGACCCCCAAATTAGCTGACAGGCACACCTTTAACTGCTCTTCCTCCCTCTTCTCCCTTGTTCACCGAGTTGTAAAGTCCTGTCAACTTGACCTTTACAGGACCCGTCCCCCTCCTCTCCATCTCCCTCCCCTTGTTAGCCCCCCTACTAGCAGTAGAGTCAGGGTGGCAGGAAGGAGTCTACACTACCTGGAGTCAGACTACCTGGGCTCCATTTTTGGCTCCATCACCAACTAGCTGTGTGACTTACAACAGGTCACAGTCTCTTGCCTGTTTCCTCATCCATAAATTGGAGATAATAATAACCACAGGGCTGCTGGGAGGATTGAAAGAGGTAATCTGTGCAAAGTGCTTAGCAGAGGGCAGCAGACTAAGTGTTCCCTATATGGGCTATTTTTAGGTCAGGCTAGCATTTCTCCTTGGAAAGTTGTCTCTAGCTCCCTCGCCTGTGAGATAAAGTACAAATAAAGTGAGAGGCAGCAGTGATGGAGTGGGAGAGCCAGGGGCATAAGGTCGGAGGACTAGAGTGTAACTTTCGACTGTGCTGCCCACTCATTAGCAAGGTGACCCTGGGCACATCACTTGGACTCAGAACCTCAGGTTCCTGGTCTATGAAATGGGATGATGATTCCATAACTGTGTTGAGGATAAAATGAAAAGAGTATAGGAGTGGCCAGCCCACAGTGGGTGCTACTTAGGCACTAATGGTCCTTTGTGATTTCCAGGCTTACCAAACCACCCTTCCACACATGCTGTGCATACCATCCAAATGACCTTCTTTCTTATACTCTCACTTTCTGACCTCCAGAAGCCAGCACTTCCTCTTCATTTCTTCATGGAAAACAAACAAAAAAATAAAAACAAAAAACATAAAAAAACAACAAAAGTGTGGATGAATGAATAACACCCCCCTCCCCCCCAATTGAGGGGCAGAGTCAACAGGTTCCAGGAGCCTGTGTTCTTATCTTAGGGTGTGGAGCAGAAGTCCAGAACGCCTCTGTGCAACCAGTATAGGGCTTGAGGGCCAGGACGATCTGTAGATAAACTTTGGGCCAAGGAGCCTGACTATCAGAGCCTAGGATGATTGAAGGGGGTGGCTGTGGTTTGGCCCTTGGGGCTGGGTGGTAAAAGGCTGTACTAGTTTGAAGGCCTCTCTGAACTATTTCTCTTGCCTGGCCCAGGCAAGGCCCCTAGAAGTATGGACAGCTCCCCAAACCAGGAGCTGGCTCTCCAAACCCACCCCCTTTCCATACCACGCGACACACAGTTCAGTTAAGAAAGTGGCCCAAGCTTTCAGTCTTGGCCCTCTGTTGCAATGAAGGTATAAAAGGATCAGAATTAAACTGCAGATTCCTCAGGTATCCCCAAAGGTCTAACTTAATAGGTCTGGGGTGGGATCTAGGAATCTTCATTTTTAAAAGCAACCTAGTGATTCTGGTGCATGAAGTCTTAGAACACTATTTTAATATAGGATTCCTCAACATAAAACAACTATCTTAGATAATCTCCTGGGGTAAGGACTATCTTATGTTCTAGCTAATGGGTGCCTTAATAACAAGGGATTCGCCTTTAGACCGTGATACCAATGCTAAGAGGAAGTATCACCCCGGGATGGGGTAGGAAATAATTTTCAAGGCTTGGCCTAAAGGCTGAAGGGAGATGGGAAGGAATCTCTCCTAAAAGAAATGTTTTTGGAAGAGAGAAAGCTGTACTCTTTGAAAGTTCTTAAATGAAATGGGACCAGGACGGACCATAAGTAAGAGCATCATAAGAAATATAAGAGGGACAGAAGGAAAGATACCGAAGTTAACCATGGTGTCTTTTGTCAAACCTGCTACGAAGAACATACAATGGAGGAGAGGTAGAGTGTAGCAACTGGAATGGCAGAAGGAGTGTGGGGTGGGTCTGCCAGCCTTTCTGGGACAAGACAAGAACAAGAAAGCTAGTCTTACAAATACCCACGGAAGGTATATCTTTATGAGCATAAAGATGAAAAAAGTGAGCCACTTTCCCCATAAATTAGCTCATACCTTTCATGCCAAAAAAGCAGTCTTGGCTCTGTAATTACCTTATTCTTGTTGCTGGAGTTTGATTTTTGAAGCGTAGAAAACTGAAAAACTATCATATTAACAAACTGTAGTGTAGTCATCTCAGTAGGTCAGGTAACAAAGTCCAGTCTGTTTTATTTCTAACCCAGATATTGCAAATATACAGAAAATTACCAGTACAAAGTTGAACATATCCAGATTTATTTACACAATGCTAAAGAAATTTGAGTTTTATTTCCATGTTGTGTAATTTTATTAGGTGGTCTGGCTTTGTTGTGTAACTGACATGGGTCATCAAAACTTGATTATCCCACCTTACATGCAATCTTCTGTCCCAAGGGAACAGAAAACTTGGACTTTGAGAGCACATGCAGTAATGATCTTGATACTGCTTTACACTTTGGTAGGAAGGCAGCTGTCCCACAGCTTGGGAAGGGGGCAGGGAAGTCATAGAACATGAAGGGACCGCATGCTCAGAAGGGGAACAAGAGACAAGATGGGGGCTGAACAGGCACATGGGGACCCTGAGCATTTCTGTGCACAAGAATAAGGAGAGCATGACCAAAACCCTCCTCCCTAGGCATCCAAACATGGGAGAGGTGGACAGAATCATCAGGGAACATTCCAGTCACCTGACCACAAACTGAGGGCATGCGGAAGATGGGAGATGCATTAAAGATGTGGGGCATATCAATAAATCATTAGCATGTACACTATACAATTTATACATGTATATATGTACATATATATAAAGGTACAGATTAGTTTACGTTATTCTGTATAAACAAGGATGCTTAAGAATGTACTGGTGTGAAAAAATGCATACAGCAAGTTGCTGAAAGCAATTTCAAATTAATGTTTTGATTATTAACTTATTGTTAAAATGCAACACAACCAAGAAATCAATATGCTCCCGCTACTGCAACTACCTTCCATGAAGGCAGGACTCAGGAGACGCTCCCAGAACTGCCTGAGCTGGGCATATCCGAGGCAGATGGAACAGAAAGTCTAGCACCTGCTGACTTTGGCCCTCCCTGCCACTCCATCATGTGGCAAATCTTAACCTTTGGTTTTGTTCAAAGGATGTTTAAGTCCATGTTCTGCTTGAGTAAAGGCGCTGGCAAAGTTGAAAAGCTGAATCCCCTCCTGTTTTAGCAATTCCAAGTACCTGGCTTTGTATGGGGGTGAGGAGGCTGTACCTACCAAGAACAGGATGAGCTCTGGGCCATTGCTTACAGGGCAGGGCTCTCTAGAGCTCTTCTAACAGGAAAGAATTTCTTTAACTGGATGGTTTGCCTGAAAACTTGTCACCTGGGGAGGGTGTGGTCAGCCCTCTGTTCCTCCCAGTATCCTGGTATGGTGACAAAGGCTGTGGGAGAACCAGCTACGGTTCACAGATCCAGCGAGGAGCTGGAGGTGGCCAGCACATTACTAACCTGTCAGGGATGAAAGGCCAGCTCTCAGGATGTAAAGGTCCAGAGACAAACCTAAGACTAAGAGATACATCCTGGATAGCCTATTTAGAGACATATGGCAAATTCTAAGTTTTAGTTGTAGATCATCTATTGCATCTCCTGAGCCTCACCTAGAATTGCTACAATTCTCCAAAGACTTTTATTCTTCTAAATGATATTCCCAATCAATTAACAATCTAGGTGGATCCATCCCTGGTCTCTGGATAGGGAGCTGGAATAATTGTAGTGATCTGGTCTCACTAAAAACCTAACTTCCCTCGGGCCCATGGTTCACACTTGTTCATAGAGCAGGAAAGTGGGCAAGTTCTGTACCTGGACTGAAGAGCTCTGACCGCTCTGGACTGGGTGTGATGCCCAGCCTTTCTCCGTGATGCTAAATTCCAGTACCCAAACCTCCAGAAATAATCTCTTCTGCTACCATCTTGCCTTGGAGTTTAAAAAAGGATATGTTTCACTTTCAAAGTCAATGCTCCTAACTTAGCATTCATAGAACAAATTAGAAAAATTTCCCTAAAAGCTATGATGGATTAAGGCTGCTTGACTCTCTGGCTGAGGGAGCGCAGGCTGATACAGAAAGCTAACTAGCCAATGAAGGGAATGAGCTGGGCTTGTTAGCAGCCCTCAAATCAAATGAGTAACCAACCAGGGACTGAAAGCTAAGAGAATGGAGACGGGTGATCTGTGAATGGAGATTCCATCCCCGTACTCCTCAACAGTGACCCTTAATGAGATGAGGGGGAATTTCTAAAAGCATTTTCAAAATCACAATTAATTTGTTTTTAGCCATAAAAGAGAATACAATTTTCTGTTTATCAAGGTTGTGAGAGTTTAGAAAGGTGCTAAATACTGCTCTGAAAGAAAATGCCCCATCCTAAAGAACAGCAAGTCATCTCTAAGAGGCCCTGCTCCAAGTACTCAGCACTTGCAAGCACAGAGAGTTTCAAGAGTTCTGAAGACAACCAACAGGCACTGCCTGTAATACACACAGGCACCCTGGACAAGTTACTCGATTTTTGTATCTCAGCTTCATCTCCTAAGAGTGGGGATTATAACCCATCTTTTTTTTTATCTTGCCAGAATGTTGGGAGGTTCAAATAACATAATGCCAGGAAAGTGCTCTGAAAATTGTCAAGATCTACAGAAATCCCAGCTACCATTATAAGTAAAGGGCCTGTATCTTATATGGTTAGAGAATATTAACTTTTCCATCACAGGTATTTTCTACATCTTAAAAACTAATAAGACAATTACCATATATCGGCTCATCTACCAGTGGGTAATGTGCTGGGGGAAAAGGTAGATGTTGTAAACAGGCCTTTTCTAGGCAGGAGGTGAGGGTGGGAGAAAAGCTGACACTTTTTATCTTCTGTGAGCTGGTATATCTTTGGACTGATTTGAAACTTAAAAACCATGCAAACTTAATAAACTTTTCCCAAACTACTAGTGCTCTCTGGCCTTAACAAATATTAATTCTCTTCACAAAAACTGTCCTCATTTTTTTAACCAAAGCTCCCTAACTCATTTAATTTTACTGCAGTTTCAAATTCTCTAAAATTTTCTATCCACTTCCTCCCCCACTTTCCCTGCTGCTGTTAATCCATTCTGATGAGAAGAGAATGTAACCATCTGCTCACACATTCTGAAAAAAGTTAATTGGCACATTTACTTTTCACTGACTGGCCACAAAATAAACTTGCAGCAAAATGGCAGCTACCAAAGGAAAAGTGTCCCAATCACAGCTATTGGGAGAAACTGTGACCAGCACAGTAGGCATACTTAGATGGAAATCTTACTTTACTATATTCCTGTACAGCAAATATTCAAGTTGTATTAAAACTAATTATTGCAGCTTTCCACTACTTCACATCCACCCCCAAATCCACCCCAATGACATTCTATAAATTTATTTAATTTGGAAAAATGTCAAATGGAAAACTTCCTTTAATTTAAAATATGAACTTAATGTATCACACAAAGCATCATCCAAGCTGGAAGTGTGTTTTCAACTGGTTCAGCCAAAGCTTCATGCCAATAAATTACTTGGCAAAACCAGAAAAGGGGGTGAGAAGGAGAGCCTGGTAATAAAATTCTGATATATATATTTAAAAGCCTATAAATCTGAAAACATCTCTAGTCTGTACAACAGCAACTTAAGAAGAAGCAAATAAGCAGCTATTTTAATGATTCAACAATGAGTGAAAACAACAGGTCAAAAGGGAAAATGGAAGACTGTGATGTCCAGTCCTCAGGGGCTGCACTGGGCCTCAAAATTCAACTCTAGTGAAGAGATCCTTCAACCTGGGCAGATATAAAGAGCAAGGCTGTACCCTGTCCTTGAGCAAGTCCACTGGCACACACAGAAAGCATGGCTTGAAAGACCTCAGAAGCTGCAAGAATTTCTGCTAAATCTAGTCAATTCTCTCCTGCTCTCTTCCCCTGACCCTAAGTTGAAAATACTGCCCTTTAAGTTTTCCTGATTTATTATTTTGGAAGCACATGGTCAAGTTAGTTGCCAAAGGGCAATTAACAAGGATATTGCCTAATTAACCAGGAGAAAAGAAAAATCACTGTGGTCTAGGGTCCCTGAAATAAACAAAACAAAAGCAGGAATCTGTGTGAAGAGCTGGTGTGCAGTGTTCTTGGAGAAGGGCTGTCCCTAGTGGGAGAAAAGCTCCCCAGGCTGTGCCAGGCATTGCAGCCTCTGCTTTCATCTCTGCATCTGCTTCATGTCACCAGCAGAGCCTAGGGACAGCACCAAGTATACTCTGAGAGTTGATGCTGGAGTTGGCAGCTACCCTGGGGAGCAGGTGCCATGCAAAACACGTAAGAGTGAGGTCAGTGAAACGTTCCCTTCAAACTCCATTTCATTTCCCTTAAAACAAACAAACAAAAAGCCCATACTTCACAGAAAGACAGAATTTAAAAGTTAAAGAATTTAAAGTCCCCGCCCCCCTTGTCAGAGCCAATTGTAAGCCTGTTTAGGGTTCCCCACCCCCACCCTGCATTTCTTTAGTGTAGGTCCTTTTGGCTTTGATGGAAGCAGCAGAAACAGAGCTGGGTCCCTCCCAATGGGAAATTTATTTCCCCAAGTTGGAGCCACAGGGAGTGTAAGAGGTACTGCGGTTCCACCATCCATGCTTGGTCCCAGCTCCTTGAAGAGCTATTCCAGGAGATCCTGAAGAGAAAGACATGTACCATATTATTGAGAGACTGAAGGATTCCTATTTTGAAAACAGTCATCTAGTTTCTGGGCTTGTTAATAAGTCTTATAGGCATTAAGTCACTGCTTCTAACTTATACCCTCCTTTCCCCAACTGCATCTTGATCACGAACAGGAGATGAATCACCCTTCGTTTGTACTTCTGGACCACCCTCAAGAAGAAATCGTCTCACCTCGTCTGAGTCGTCATGATAGCCACTTTTATTAGTGTGGGAGGCTGTGTCCAAAGCATCCACACCATCCACACCATTGGCCTCTGCGTGCTGCTGCAGCACAGAGTACCGATGCACAAGGAACCTGCAAATGGACACCTCCGGTAAGTCTCACCCGTGTGAAGGGGCGTGTTTCTTGTAAAACTGCATTTTCTGAGTTTTATACACTCACAGAATGTCACACATAGATGAAGCACAGCTTATGGCTGACATATAGAAAATAAGATATGATCATGTTTTTTCAGAAACATAATTTCAACTAGCTAGCTTTTGCCAAGGACAGACTCAACCATATGTCCCTGGCCAACTTTCTGGTTTGAGTTTGGTATCTTCGATTTACTCCTATGTTCCTTACCTTCCCCCACAGACATATTTCTTCACAATGAGCACTCCTGCTATGACTGCGACCAGCATCAATCCCACAACGGCCAGGATAACTGGAACAGAATTTGACTGGGAATTCTTGATAAATTAAAACATATACACAAAAGCATTTATTAGGCATGCATATTCTAGAGCTGAATTCAAAGAGGCCCCTCATTTCTCTGTGAATGATCTATACAGTCCCCAGGTACTTTATGAGGATACTTTTCCAACCCCCCAACATGAACCATCTCACTGCTACCAGGAGAATATCACTGGCAGAGGGAAAGCTGAGCTCCAGCTGCTTTGAAGCTGTTGCTATGCTGCAAACTCAGGAGCTTCACTGTTAAAGTTACACCAGAAGCCTTGGCAAATAGATCAAATAGAAATTGTGACTGTTCCATACCACCACTTAACAGTCTTAGGTGGGAAGGGAGACTATGATAATACTGGGCTGAATGAATCTTGAACAGGGCCATTATCGGGGAAGAAGCTGTGCCAATGCTATACCAGGCAGGCCATTATATAGCACCAAGATTTAGTTTTTGCATTTTGTTTACTTAATTTTGGAATGATTTTACAAATAATCCTTTTCATATCATTGTTGGAGTTTGACCTACCTGCTTCTGGGTGGGAGATAGGGAGTGTGTGTTTGCAATGTATCCAAGAGGAGGCGGAGCTAGATTCTGGGACAAGTTGTGTCCCTGTGGGCGGGAGTCCTGTGCAATCAGATACACAAACACTCTGAGGACAGCCATCAGGAGTAAGGGCAGGGGGTACAGAGAAGGAGGACCTTGCCCCCTTACAAATACACACATCTACACACTCATCTCCCATTGCCTTCTTAATCCCAACCCTGTCAGTCCCTCACTCTTTAGTATGTTAGAAAGGAGGGGACTGGAGATTGTCCAGCTGAGGCTCTCCCTGTGCCGATTAGGAAACTGAGGCCCAAAGTTTATTGCCCCACATCACAGTGCTGGTCCAGTGCTCCTTCATCAAGAGGTTTCCTCTCTACCATATCCCCAAATCCCAGCCAGATAGTTCAACACTACAGATTTGTAATGAGCCCCACACCTTGCTTCTAAATCAAAGGCAGCCCATTATTACCATAGTTTCAGTTTTTTATTCTGAATATACTTTCCATGACTCGGCACAAAGACCCCACTCTACCTATTGCCCAGGGCTCTCCTCTCCCACACATGCAAAACTCTAGGCCAAAGCCGTTTAAAGCCATACTTCTTGAGTCTTTTTCCTAAATGACTATGAGCCTCAGAGATTTCCTCAGCTCTATGCTTTGGGGACGTGGCCAACTTTATAGAATAACATTTTATTTCCAGCAAAAAGGAGTTTTCAGTAGAATGAGCTTATCCTACAACCCATCCTTGATCTTAATAATTTCCGGTGCAAAGGGAAGCCTGCCAGAAGTAGGCTGGCCACTTTGTATTCAGTAAAAAAATTCTTTGATGATGTAACCTGGACTTTTCCTGGCACAACATGAAATCCCACATGTACCTAAACCAGATCTACTTTAACATACCTGCTTTTCTGGACTCAGAAAGTTGCTTCTGCATTTCTTTTTCAAGTCTTTTATTTCCCGAACTGGATTCACCCCACCTTGGCATTTGTCTCCTGGAATTTTCCGATACCTAGAATGCAGAGAAGACTTAAGAAATTCTTGCCTTTTTCTCGATAAAAAGCTGCAGAAAAGGGAAGTGGCTGTGGCTCAACTGGTTGGGCTCCTGTTTACCATATGGGAGGCCCCCGGTTCATTTCCTGGGGCCTCCTGGTGAAGGCAAGCTGGTCCGCATGGCACAGTGAGCTGATGGCCCGCACGGCATGGTGAGCAAGCTGGCGCAACAAGATGACACAACAAAGAGACAAAGAGACAAGCAGACACAGAAAAATGCACAGCAAATGGACACAATGAGCACAAGCAGCAAGGGGGGATAATTAAAGAAATAAAAATAAATCTTAAAAAAAAAAAAAAAAAAAAAAAAAAAAAAGCTGCAGAAAAGCTTCTTGTCCTTACACCATCTTTGAGGCCTGGGGAGATGTCTCACAGGGATGTTTTGAGGACATTTTGTGTTGTTTTAGGTCTGAGCACACTTGATGGCTCTGGTTTCACCATCAGGGACATGCCTGTCCTTTCTGCCTTAAGAAACTGTGCAAAAGAATTGTGACCCCAGGGAAAGCACTTAACAAGCAGCACAAAAGTCGGAGAGGTGGAAAATTTTATGAGCTGTACTGGCTATTTAAATTTAAATTAAAATTAAAGTTAAAAATTCAGTTCCTCAGTCACACTAGCCACATTTCACGTGTCAATAGCTACATGTGGCTACTGGCTACCCTACTGGACTCAGCAGATTATAGAACATTTCTATCATCACAGAAGGTTTTAGCAGACGGTGCCTTTCTAGACTGCTCTAAAATATTTGCTCAGATCTGTGCAGAGAGCACTGCTTTTTACTTTGAACAATGATGATTCATTTGTCCTGATAATGAAGAAAAAGCCATCTTACCCATTTGTTGTCAGTTGCTCTTCTCTTCCATATAGGCAAAACTCTAGGTCATGGCCCTTCAGTTCTGGCTGTTCCACACAGTTTGAGTCATTTTCTGGACGGAAGTAGCCAAAATCACTGCAAGAGACAGCAAATAAAATACCCTTCAAAGTTGCTGAAAGACAGTAAGTGGCTAACAATGAAGATTTACGTGGGGACAGCGAATGGTTAATATTCCAGTCTTGGGTTGCTAGAAGGCAGCTCAGGAAAGCCTGTGACATGGCTGAAGAAGAGCCATTTAGGAAAACAGCCCTGGAGAATACTTTATTGGGGGTAAAAAGCTTATAGATAGTACCTGATGGGTTTAGGACTCACTAGCTAGAAGCCCCAAGGCTGGGATCCCTGCTCAGTTGCTCAGGTTCAGGGAAGAGGCTGCATGCAGCCTGCAGAGGGATGGGGACCCTGGAATGAACATACAGAGGCCACAGAGAAGCAA